>JALPQD010000479.1:572589-695089 GCA_023101885.1 Typhlomys cinereus
TTGTCCTTCAGGGACACACAATTACTATTTAATTCTGCTGGAAAAACCACGGATGCTAATGATTTAATACTGTTGACAGTGCAGCCAGCATCTCAGCCAAACGCACAAGCACACTGCCAAGTGCCGGGCTAATACCTGGGTAAGGTGTGTACCTTGACGGGGATGACGGCAAGAAATCTGCAGTTTGATGGAATTGATTTCAGAGACGTTTGCAAGAGCAATTATTTTGTCTGAAGACTGTATAAGGCAGGGCAGTTAAAAAGTGGGAAGGGAATTGGGAGTGTATTCAGTGGTAGAGTGCTTACCTGCCTAGCAAGTATCAGGCCCTAGGTTGTATCCTCAAAAGCATAAAAGTAATTGTGATTACTGATAGAGAACTGCAAGTTAGGCTGATGTCCACAAGACAGAGGCAGGCTCGCTGTCTCTCTTTCTCTCCCCAAAACATACAGCCCTCATATACTTAAAGATAACTGAGTCTTGCCAAACTTTCACACAACACTTTGCAGTTACCAGTTCTACAATGTCCACAGGACACTTGTAAATGTGACCAGACCCCACCTGTTCAAGCATTTGGAGCCCACTCAGTAGCGCCAGCACTAATTGGGTACCATCAGTTGCAAAGAGAAGCCAGACTCATTCCTAACATCGCTCCTTGATCTTTGGTACAGTCCTCATTGGCCATTGACGGTAGCATAGAAAACTAGTCCCCCCTAGTGTTCTGTGGGTGACTGAAGGTTGGAGACAGTGTCCTGCCTTTGGCACCAACTTTAAAGCCCAGCTCAGGAATCCAGAACCTAAGGAAACCTCACCTGGGTGCCCTTCCCAAGAGACAAGCATGTCCGAGATCTAGGGAAGACAAAAACCTTTCATTTATTTAGAAGGCTCTTCCAGTTTCAAATTAAAAAGCAGAAGGAATCCATGTTGGACAACATCAAAATTTTTCTCAGTCCGGCAGCCCTGCCTACTTCATGAAGCCAAGAGGCTAGTCCGTCCTTGCAGACACCTCAGCCTGGAGCAATCTCTGCTTCAGAAACCTCTTATCAGCTAGGGGGATCTGCCACCTTTTCCTGACACTCTGGAAAACCTTCAAACATCTGAATCTTAATGACTTCTGCTTTTCTCCCTCTCTCTGGGTGAAGTTCACTTCCTTCCTGAAATGGAATTAGCAGGGCCTGCCACTAAGTATGTGTTCTCCACAAGCAATTTTCACCGAGGAAGAGCACTCTTCGAACACAAAAGGTACTGAGGAGATGTGTGAAACCTTCCCTCTGGCTGCCTTTAGGCCCCAGCACAGTGGTGTACAGTAATTCATTCATGTCATCCATTTGGGAGAGATGAGAAAAGAAACCGTCACTTGGGTCTCTTCCTAATTCAGAACCTTCCCTGATCTATCAAAGTGGATCCTGAGGTGGGAAGGCAGGAGAGGCAGGGAGGAAAAGGAATAGACACCTGTGTCAGCTCTGGCGGCTGCATTTAGGTGATGTGGTCGCCCCCGCCTGTCCCCACTCCCTGTGTCCCCTCTAAGGAACCAGGAGTCTGAGTTTTCTCTCTTGGGGCACTTACATAAGGCCCTGTAAAACTTCCGGAGACATTCACGGAAAATGTAAGCTGCTATTTCGCTCCCTCGGGAGATCATTTTAATGGACTGAGTGACAAAATTCACGGATTCAGGATTCAGCAAAAACCTGCTCAACCCGGGTACAACAGTGCAGGGACTCAGGAAAGAGGAAAAAAAAAAATCCATCCCCATTAAACAGGGTCACCCGGGGAATGGATTCGGTGTGTAAGAGACAATCTGTTCCCTCCAAAGTGACCCATTTAAAATCTGATTCTGCCGGGGGAGGCTCAGAGGTTTAATAAATCTCCAACAGGCAAGGACGGGTTTACAGAGCAGAGGCTGTATGGAAGGAGCATTTAAGAGGGAGCAAGGCAATGAACGAGATTAACTTGAGGACGCTCAAACTTTGGAGCAGCTCGCTCCAGCTTTCAGAAGTCATGACGTCTACATCGCTGTACATTGATCACTCATCACCAGCATCCTGGTTGGGTCGCTCCTCCTGGGGATGACCATGCTAACCATCCACTTAGGCACACCCCCAAATCGGCAACGAAGAAAGAAAAGTTCCTCGCGGAATCACTTTGTAGGTGAGCAGTGCACAGAAAGGCCCATCCAAACACAGCCGACTCCCCCAAAGCACCGGTGCTGACAAACAACAAGACTGGGGAAGAGCGCGGGGGGGGGGGAGCCCCCCTCCAGGTATTAAGGAGAAACCCACCCCAGCTTGCTATCTATCATCATCCCGTATGCCCAGAAGCCTGGCAGGCCCTGAGTCAGATCCTGGGGACACTGGAGATTCGGGGTCCTCCACTTTCAGTCTGTCCCTGGCTCCCAGCCAAGGCAAAAGCAGCAAACCCATCCTCTTTCCTCTTCGCCGGCCTCCGAAGCACACGGGGTACCAGCCACAGGTTCGGACAACTTGTCAGGAGCTGCTCACCCAAGTGCCCTCCACTAGCGAGCACCCCAAGGGCTCTTCTTACCTTAGTCGTGACTGTCCCCAGGCCAAGGGAGAGCGCGGGAATGCTGGGTGGCGCGGTGACGCCGGTGTCTAGGAAGTGCTGGAGGTCCTGGTCGGGATCCCGGCAGAGTAGCTCTAGCTGGGGCGTCGGTGCCAAGCGCGGACTTCGGGACAGCCTCGGGCTCCAAATGCCGCGGAGAAGATCCGCGTCGCCCCGGCTGGGCACTGTCCACTCTCGCTCTTCCTCCGGAGCTGCTCCCCGCCGGGAGGACTCTTCCGAGCCGGGGGCGCCCCGCATGAGCAGGGGCCTGGGTCCGCCTTAGCTTGGGTCCCGGGAACCCGCGCCCGAAGAGACGCGGAGCGGCCACCCGGCCGGCTCCACCTCCCGCGCTCCCCGTAGCTTCGCTCTTTCAGGGCAGGGCCTGCCCGCGACCGGCCCGGCGAGGCGAGCGCGGCCGCGCCCCCAGCTCCGGGAACCCCGGCTCGGGCGCAGCGGCGGAGCAGAGGCAGCGCAGCCAAGCCGGACGCCGAGCCCGGCGGCGAGGGGGAGACGGCTGCAGCCGATCGAGGTGCCCCCTCCCCCCGGGCCTGCGCCGCCCGCCCGCGGCTCCGCAAGAAGGAAGCGCTGAAGAGGGCCTCGCCCCGGCCTGGGGCGCGGGGGGCCGGGGGGCGCGGGGCCGGGGGAGGCGCCCCTGGGAAGGTCACGAGAGCCGAGGCGCGGCGAGCGGAGCGCAGAGCGGTGGGTGCGGGGAGCCAAGGCGGGCGGCCCCCCGCCGCCTCCGAGACGCGCCGGCTTCCCGGAGCGCCCGGTGCTCGGAGCCGAGCGGCCGCTGCAGCCGCCGTCGGCAGCCAGGCGCCGCTGGCCGGAGCCGGCGCGCTCGATGCCCGCCTCCCGCGTCCGGCCAGGCGGGGGGCCGCCGAGCGGGGGAGCGCGCGACGGGCGCTGGGGTCCCGGCTCCGGGCTAGCCCCGCCGCCGCCGCGTGCTCGGAGCGCTGGTCTCGCTCAGCAGCTGCAGTGACTGTGTGTCTGTGTCATGTCTGTGCAGCTGGGGGGGACCGCGAGCCCGGGCCGGGTTCCGAGCGGGGGCGGAGCCGGAGCCCGCCTCGGAACCCCGCCCCCAACCTCGTGACCACGGAAACGACCAATGGCCAGCGCCTCAGCCCTGCGGCCGGAAAACCCGCCCTACCTAAGCTCCGCCTACCCAAGCTCCTCCCTCCATTTCTTGGCTGGCTGGCGAACAGGCACAAACAACACCCGGAGCCGGGATTCCGGGCTGGGTCGGAGAGAAAGGGTGCTCGCCGGGAGCTCCCCGCCTTCCTCCCTCCACCCGGACCGCTCCGGGCCGCCTCGGGCTTGGTGTGCCTCGCGGAGAGGGGGGGGAAGGGAGGCGGGACAGGCAGCTGCGGCTGTAGGGATCCGTACACGCTCACAGCAGAGGACACCCCCCCCCATTTAATAAGACAGCGCTCCTGGGCGGTACAAAGTTTCCCCCTTCTCGTCTTTCTGCGGGGCTCGCGGTTGTCTGCGAGGTGGGCCGGGTACCGGGCAGCCGAAACTGCGAAGATCCCTCCTGAATGGTTTTGACAGCATCTGCTTGGGTTCTGGATCCAAGAATCTTAGCCAAGACTCCCTCTTCTGCATTTCTGTACCCTCACACACGCGCACACGCACACTGCGCCCCCTTTCTGGTTTTATTCTTACCATTTCCTTCCTGGCATCAGAACCCAGAGCGCAACATCCCACTGAATGGACTTCCAGCATCCCAGCTCTAATGACTGGGAGCGGGAGGGGGGCGCGGTACCGAGAGTCCTCCCAAGCCGCGGAGGGCGTGGACGAATTGTTAGGGTTAAGGGCACGAGATGAAAAAGTGGAGAAGCGGCGAGGCCCTCGAGAGAGAACATCAGCGCCGGGGAAAGCCAGAGAAGGCAGACAGACAACTCCAAGTAGGAGACGGAGCTTCGGGAGCGAAATCCAGTTCCCGGGTTTTTTCCTCAACTCGGTCCCGGGCCGGGAAGGGCGGGGGCGCTGCCTCTCATCTCGGGTCCCGGACTCACCCTACCCCTGCCGGCCACTGGGTCTTCGCTTTCCTTCGTCGTGAGTCTCTAGGCTGGAAACCCACTCCCTTTCTCCGAAGGGCCAGGGAATGATGGAGAGGAGAACCGGGTGGGAAGAAAGGCCTCCAAACTCTAGCCCTGCCCTGACCCACTCACCCAGAAATGGAGCTGAGGGGTACCACGGGATTTGGGGGGTTCAACCCCTCTCCAATCTGGATCAGGCCTGAGTAATCCGGGTCACGATCTACCAACCCAAAGCCAGGACCCTTACCTATTACACCAGCCTGGGCTCCCACAAGCTCGGGGCGCAGCTTACCTAGGTTTCAGTGGTCAGAAGAAGAGAATGCGCTTTGGAGTTTCAAGATTAGTTAACTGGGTACCTGGCATCCTGTCTTATTGCTGCGGGGACCCGTCTCACTGGGCACGTTGAAGGGATAGGAGATCGCGTCTACTTTTAATGCCATAACTGTGTCGCAGAAGAACGTAATACGATAAAATATTATCTAATATCCTACAGACCATTAAAGTGTCGAAGTTTAACACCAAGCCTTTTAGCTGAAAGACTATTTATTCAGTTCCTCTAACCTACAGTTCTGTTCCAGAACGCTCAGAAAAAAAAAATTCTATTTTATTATTTATTTGTATTTATTTATTGCGGTCCACAAGTCCTTCCTACTTTCCTCTTCCTCTCCCACTCCCTGGACTTTGCTTTTTAACTTTAAAGCAAGAATCTGTGCTTTCTTTTTTATTTATTGTCTTGCTTCACTTCATTAATGGTGTAAAAAAAAGCATTATTACAATACATTAGCATATTAATAAGGGGAAGAGAAGAGAGTCTTGAAATTTACAAAAATGGGGGAAATAATTGAATTACATCAGGAACTCCAAGATAAGCATGCAGGAATGAAAGTATTTCTCTGATCGCTGCCCAAGTGGAATAGATTCTCTAGATCTTAGAAAGAAAAATGTGAGGGGGTGGAGAGGGAGCAATATTTAGTGAGGTCAGTGAAGGAGCTGAAAAGCGTAATCCATAGAGGATTTCATAAAATTGACTAGCATGAGTCTGTAAGCCCCTTAAATATGGAAAAAAACTTGGCTTTATCAGCTCAAGGTTATAGCTGTAATAGAGTAGTATAAGGCATGCTGTAAATGATGGGACTATAAGACAGAAATACCCCACAAAGGAACTGATTCATTCTTATCCTGTAAAGTTCCACGTTTAAGGAATTCTTTTGAGTGTAAGCAAATATGTGTGAGATATATAATATATATTAGGTTTTATATATAAATACATATATAATAACACCTAAGGTTGGATGTGATTGTCTAACAATCTCAGCTCTTGATATTTTGACTATGGCATAATAGTCCTAATAGTGTGAGGTATGCAGAATAAAATATGTGAGACAATATTTCTATTATTTCTACAAAATCAGCAGAGGTTGGGCTAAGAACTGAGAAATGGACACGCATCCTGCCCACTAAGCCAGCTGATATCTGTTTATCTCCACACGGTTAATGCACGGTTAATGTCTTTATTATTATTATTCCTTTTTTTTTTTTTTTTTAAGTTAGGGTCAAGAACTAACCCTCAGAAACTAGAGGTCTTAAAACAACCACTAGGGGGCCCTAAAGGCATCTCAAAGTGGAAGCCGGAGAAGGCTCTCACCGCCCTTGAGCTGGTCTCATTTTTCCCGCACCTGATGGAATTCAATGGAACACGGATCTGAAGACAAGTCCGGATCGTGCTATGAGACACATGGGTCCTTCTGCATTAACAGACCTGAGTCCCGTCTCCACTCACGGCTCAGGAATTATGTTTCTCGATTCTCCTCACCTCCAAATTCCTCCCCTCTTTCTTCTGCAGAAATATTGCATCCCTGGATGGGAACAGAGCAACAGTCATATTTATGAGGTCTTAAAGTCAAACCAACAAGTTCTACATTTCCAAACAGGGCCCGCTGGTCTGCATTTCCAAATAGAGCCTGTTTCTGGAAAGTTTGCACATAAGAGCTGAATGGTTAGATAATTAAATCTTGGGGAGGGGGCATATTGACATCTTTTATGTCAGGGCCCCCACCCACAGAAGTCAAGCCAACTATAGGGGTGCAGCAGAGCTCAGAGGCCCGATGGACCAGGTATTCTTGGTATGTGAGGAATTCATGTTTATGCATATGGAGATCAGAGGTCGAAGTCTGGTGTCTTCCTCAGTAGCTCTCTACCTTATTTTTTGAGACAAGGTTTCTAGCTGAACTTGGAGTTAACAGACTCAGCTAGATTCTCAGGGACACTTCTGAATCTGACTTCCCAGAGCGGGGGGTTATAGACAAGCCCCACCATGTCTGCCTTTTCTGTGGGTATTAAGGATCTTAATAACATTCCTGAAGTATGTGCTTCAAGCAGTTTACCAACTTAGCTGTCTCCCAGCCCCTAGGCCTTCTATTCATATGGTGATAGTATTGGTGGGGGTCTGATGATGATGAGATTGCTGAGAGCAAGGGGTGGCTCTTAGGAGAAGAGACCACTGGTGACTTGGGTACAGGGGTAGGAGATGGAAGCTTGCAGCTGGGAAAGACTGCAACATCTTAAGAATGTTCTATTTCTCAAAACAACTAAATACCAAATCTGATCCTTCAGAAAGCTGCCCCTCACGTTACTGCAGGTTTGCAATATCTAGCAATAAAATGTTCAGGGTTTTGAAATCCTTTGCAGTGGAGTAATGCCTGTACCCTCATCTTACCAGTAAGTAAGGTTAAGATGTCCTTTATAAGGGTCAAGAATCAAGCCGAGCTTATATAGTTCGGGCAGAGAGAAGCAGAATTTCCCTGCAGCCAATGCCGAAGAAATACGTATCTGTGGAAGGTAAATTCTATCTGGACACATTTTAAGTGAGAATTTCGAGCACCAGGCGTGAAGCATTCCTTCATCATTCGGGCCAGTCTTCAAAAGGCATTCCTGAGCCACATAAAATGCCTCATTCAGGGCCAAGCAGGGAAGAAACCACTTGCTGAAGAATGAAAGAACATTGCAAAAGCCACCAAATTAACACTAATGGAAGTGTGATTTGGATGTAATTTAACAGGAAAAAAAAAGCAAGTCCAGAAGTGAGACATGAAACGGAGAACGAAGATAAAGTCTTCCTTTGTGGGATGAAAAATATTTTATGTTCGTGTCATCGTGTTCATTAAGCAGGCTGGATGCAGGTACTCTTAAAATAGCATTATTCACTTCCGGAAGACTAGCTACCGCAAACCTCAGTGCCCACTAATTGGAACAGATTTGACTCTAGCTGAAGGAAGGATGCCGCTGTCTTTAGGAGAGAGGGTTTATTCGCTCATGGGCTGGGAAAGGCCATCAGAGTCCAACCTTGTCAGGTATATAGCTCCCTCGTCGCCTTATAATAAAACAATGGGGGAGGCCAAGTCACTCTGGAGAGAAGGAAGAATTCATGCTGAAGAGGTCAGTGGAATAGGTAGAGTAAGTGTCTCTCCTCAGATGCTGGCAAAAGAGAATCAAGCCAGTGGGTAAAAATGAAAACATTAAACCTAGAAAAAGATACCCAGTTCTGGAAATGACAGATGAGAGCAGGTGCCTTTTGAAAGGTGTCAGTGAGAAGCCCCTATAAAGGGGCAGCGACGGTTGCATGGTTAAATGCTTAGATTCTTGTCTGTCTTCCTTCCTTCCTTCTTTCCTTCCTTCCTTCCTTCCTTCCCTCCTTCCTTCCTTCCTTCCTTCCTTTCTTCCTTCCTTCCTTCCTTTCTCCTTCCTTCCTTCCTTCCTTCCTCTTCCTCCCTCCTTCCTTCCTTCCTTCCCTCCCTCCCTCCCTCCCTCTTCCTCGTCTCCTTCTTCCTTTTCCTTCCTTCCTTCCTTCCTTCCTTCCTTCCTTCCTTCCTTCCTTCCTTCCTTCCTTCCTTCCTTCCTTCCTTTCCCTTCTGCCTCTGCTCAAGAGAATTGTCAAGGAGGATATCCGACAGCTTCAGGTATGTACTGATCATCAGAGAATCTTCCTGCAAAGACTGGAGCTTAGGATTCCGCTAATGAGCAGCTCTGTTTATGGGCCATACCTTCAGGAGAACGCAGAAGACATTTGTGTGGACTGTATCCTTTGCTTCCTTTCCCTGACTACTGGATGCAGTCCTTTCCAACATAAGGATTAGAAGGCAAGAAGCTCATCTGCAAGGTGACTCCAGAGAACAGTATGTGAAGACCCCCAACAGCTTGTGCTGAAACAAAATCCCCAGTGAGATAGAATGCAGACATCTGGTCACTAAACAGTAGGACCGGGGTAAATGGCTCTTATTAAAAGCTCATCAATACTAGTGATCTCACTTTCTTCTCCCTTGTGCTCTGTGAGAAGATCATTTCCCCCTTTTGCCCTTCTACCTCCCCCCCACACACAAGCACATAAGAAGACACACCTCACCCCTCTGCCACATAAAGACAGCCCTTGGCAGTCAGCCAGACTGCTACTGCTTTGATTTTTGATTATTCATCTCGGGTATTTTGTTACGGCGGCAGGAATAGGTTGAAGCCTGGGATCAAGGCAGGAGAGAATGAAATAGAGAAGAAAAGAATTCTAATCAGGAATGAATGAGCCAATGCCCAGATGGAGTCAGTACTGGGAGGATGCTGGGACAGACAGTGCAAGGAATTGCATCTACGGCTATGCATGTCATGTGACTGCCGCTCACCACCTGAGACTAGTGCATATGCGAAATGGAGCTCCTTGCAACCAGGGCATTACATTTTTTACTCTATTGTAATTTGATGAGGCTAGCAGCTACTGAGTTCATGCCACAGATGTACAATGTAGCTCAGAAGGGTCCTCCCAGCCCGGAAAGCTAGAGGAATACTATAAATCAAATCTCTCATTTTTCTGAAGGTTGTTCCTGGTTCTTGATTGACTTCTGGGGTGCTACCTGTGACCAGAGAATAACTTCAGCAGTGAGTTCAGGTGCTAAAGGTAGGAAGACTCAGAGTGTGTGAAAACTGCCCCTCATGGGTGAAAGCAATCACCATGGGTGAAAGCCTCGGAGAATGGGCAAAATCATGACAGCTTTTGTGGAAAAAATTCTGGTTTTATTAATAGTTCAAACTTACACTGATACTGAGTCAAGGATGAGGTCTCCTCAGGAAAAAGCTGAGGAGTCTGATTTGGGACAGCAGAGCATCCCTAAACCAAACATCAGACGCAAAGTCTGAATAAACTTATTCACCAAAATAACCTTATGGCTGAACTCAAGTTCAGCAGGAGACCCCACCTCTATGCTTAAGACAGAAAGTTGGGGGGGAGCTCAACATCAACCTCTGGTCTACATATATACCCATGTGTATTTTCACACACACACACACACACACACACACACACACACACACCACGGGTGCATACATATAAAACAAAACCAAAGAACCCAAGATTTTTGCCGTCTGTCACTTTCTATCATGGACCTTCCAAATTTCCTCATGTTCACAAGATGGTTGCTGTATCTCCAAGCATGCTCTTCTCAAACCAGCAATTGAAGAAGACAGAAGGAAACCAGTCAGAAAGAGTCTTCTTCTCTTTCTTCTATGTATTTACCTCATAATTGACTTGGGGTAGGTATGAATCTCCTTCAGATGACAGAACATGTAGGGCCTTGGTCGGCAAAGTGAATGCACAGGGAAAGAAGGAGGCTCTCAGGTGCCAACAGACACGGCCTTCTTTAGGACTGGTGACATCACCAAGTCTTGACTCTAGCCACCCCTTGTTTCTGGGATGGCACCTATCTACATATTCTGTACATTTCTTTTTTTTTTTTTTTTTTTTTAGCTTTATTTAGGATGAAAAGCTCAATGCACTCCCAGGGGCACCAATAATGAGATTATATGATCACATGTCACAAAAATACCATGGTCAACTAAGGGTGACATGTGATTACAATGTAGAAATATAAAATACTTCGGGTAAAAAGAAAAACGAAGCTTTGTTTTCCATTTTAATGAACATAGTCTGTGCATTTCCATTGGGTTTCCTTTGAGCTGCATTGAGAAATGTCCTGAGCAACCAGTAACAAAGGTCTACTGTCAAAAGATGCAGACCCAGGTAAAGCACTTAACCATGCAAGCAAGAGGCCTGTCATTCAAACCCCCAAATCCGAGATAAAATGCAGGATCATATCACCAGGCACAACTCCGTGAAGGGTGCTAACAAAAATACACGTCTTGTTCTTTTACTGGCTCACAGTCAAGTAGACAGCAAGAGGAAGGGGAAATGTAATCATTTAGGTTCCTAACGAGGTATGAACTTTGCTCAGTGCTTTCTCTAATCCCTATCTATCCTCCCCTAAAAATATCTTTCAAATCCATTCCTACTGCTTGGTCCAAGCTCTTACTAGGTTAGTGTGGTGCAAACTCTTATCCCCCACCTGGAGCCTGGTGAAAATCACTCACCTATTCACAGCCTTCTAACACCCACTATCTGACCTTGTGTTTTTTTCTTTAATATTTTATTTATTTTGTTTGCGAGAAAGAGAAAGCAAGATCAAGAGGGGCGGTAGGTGCGTATGTGCTGCAGAGAACACGTGGAGGTGAGAGGACAACCCGATAGAGAGCGTCTTTATCACTATGTGCGGTCCAACTCAGGTCACAGGGGTCCTGCTGGGGCACTTCTACCCACTGAGCCAGCTCACTAGACCACAGACAGCCTTTTTTCTTTTCTCTCTCCTCTCCCCCTCTCCTCTTCTTCCTCACTGAGCTTCCTGAGACTCCGTTCTGCCCTGTTCTGCTTCTTTGTGTTTTTCAATCTTTCCACGATGTCTGTGTTTGTTCCCTCCTTCTCAATCCTTATTTATGCCATCTGCTTCTCGCTCGATTTCATTTTCTTGGGCTGGAGAGATAGCTCAGGTGGTAAGACTCTTGCCTCACAAGCAGAAGGTCCTGAGTTAGGATCCCAGGTTCCACATGGGCAGAGCCTGGGAAATCCCAGAGGAAAGCAAAAGAAGGAGGTAGAAACAATCCAGGATGATTCCCGAAGTCACTCTTGGTCGTCCACAAGAACCGACAGTGCCCTCTGACACACACACACACACACAACACAACAAATAAATAAATATTTTCCATGCATGCATCCCCGTGCTCAGCTTGAGTTCTCTACTTTATACAGCCTGGGAGGACCATCCCCGCCAACATTAAGATGTATCTTCCACATCAATCAAGACAATTCCTGAATTCACATCCAGAGCCTTTTTTGCCAGGTGATAACTGAGAGATCACTCGTCACAATAGGATTTACCTCTGTGCTGATGGATCTTCCTAACCCAATTCCCAGAACAGGAGTTTTGGACTATTTTTCAGATACATATCTGAGCGGAAGGTGACACTGGAATTAGGCTAAGGTGAATTCATTCAATTAAGATTAACTGAGAGTCTACTCTTCTAAGTTGGTACCAAAAGTAACCAAAGTTCTCTCTCTCTCTCTGTCTCTCTCTCTCTCTCATAGCAGGTTTCATCTAGTTGGAGAGACAACCATAAAGCAATTTAAATCTGTATAAACATTGACTGGTTCAAACACTGCAAAGGAAGCAAAGAAGTGTTATAAAAAAGACAAACAAAATGAATGTGTAGAGTTCGGATGATCTCTGTGAAGAAGAGACATTTAAACCATCAAGTAGGAGTTCCTCCAGCAATTTGTGAAGACAAAGAATGTTCCAGTGGGAAGAACAGCCTGTGCAAAGCAATGAGGCAGGAGAACTCCGGGCGCTGCCTAAATGAGGCGAGTGGAGCGGGAAGCTTACTGAGTAGGAGAAAACATCTTGAAGACAACACAGGACATGAACAGCTGTTTGGGGCCATTTTGAGGCATCGACAAGAGATAAACACACGGATTGCCAGGGAGCAGTGTGGTCCCATTGAAGTTCTCAGGAATTAAGGCCGATCCAAGGCAACACAGTTCTGGGACTTTCTCCAATAATCTTCTAACACTCTACTTTCACTCTTGCCATTAGGGAAACGCAAGAAACCCAGTTTAACCTTTGACAATGGTCCAGCTGATGGCCTGAAGGCTGCCTTTCCTTGATCCTCACTGTTGGTTCTGCTTCGCTTCTCAGGTAAGAACTCCGGGAGCCATGATGAGAGATGCTCTGCCTTATGCAGGGGAGCCACGTGAAAATTACCCGTCTTTGTCTCTAAATTGAGTTGGTTTATGATATTCTTTTTCCCATCTCCCTCCCAGTGGGGATGGAATGGTCTCTCAATAAGTGTGAACTTCTCCAAGCTTCCATTTGGGGGCACATATAGCCCCATCCCAGCTTCAGAATAAAAGTCATGCTCTTATTTTTTTTTAAAGCCATTTGCCCTTACCTGGCCTAAAACACCCACCTGGAAGCTCTCAGTTCTCAAACTGATAGCATCCCCACAGGACACCTTTAATCCTCCCAAGAGAATGTCTGCAGGTGTTTCTTAGAGTTTATCTAATCTCTTCTCCTTACACTTACTAATTTCCTATGGTTTAGACCGTGGCGGAAAACAGATGATTTGGCCATAACCTCCTTGCAGAGGCAATATTCATGTTACAAAAAAAAATAATTAAATTTCCCTCTTCAGCATTCCTTTTGCAAGACTAATTTAAGCCCATGAAACCTTTCTTCTGTTAGGTCACATATTTGAGCCCTATATACTTAAAGGGCTTTCAAGGGTGAGTCTTACTATTTACCAAGGTAAAAGCTTTGTAGAAACTCTGAGAGTCTCAAGGACAGCTATCCCATGCAACTTCATGGCCTTAGATTCTTCCCCGTGCTGCTTCGCGCATACATTATCCTGTTCTGTCCACTTAAGGACTCTGTAAATTAAAGAGGACAGTTATTATTTCCTCCCTGGAGGGAAAAAAATAAGACTCGGGCTGGTGGAGGTTTGGGCTCCAGCTGGAATAACCCAAAGCCTCACTCCCATCAATCAATAGGTCTCCCTTAAAATCCGCAGTTCACTCTCTTTATCCAGTGCCATACCGTTCATCAAAGGTCACCCCAAGACAATGATACTCCACCTTTCTTGAGCATTTAGTGTATTTCAGTCACGTAGATCTTCTTTCTGTGTATTTTATAGTTCAGCTCTTGACGGAGAAGGTTTGAGTATTATCTTGACTGATCAGATGATTAAAATGAAATTCAGAAAGGCTGAGATTCACCCACGTGTCCCTCTGGACCAGGGGCATCAGACCCTGTGCACTGAGATCTGATGTCATAGTGCCCAGTTACCAGTTAATGGGGGGCAGTGTGATTCTTGAAGAGGCATTGTCTATTGCTCTGGGAGGGCATTGTCTACGGCTCTTGCAATGTTCTTTTAGGGGAAAAAACTGTCCAAATGAGGTGCTGATGATGTGATACTTAAAGTGTGCTGCTGCTGATATGTTAACATGCTTTCTCAGAGACAAGGGCTCCCTGTGAGCATTGAATCGTTTGTTTGGCATTGCTTTTTTTCTTTTCAGTTAACATATAGTGAAGGATTATAAGGGGAAAAAGAGGGAGGACAGAACTTGGGACTAAGGGGCAAAAACTGAAAATATTAGGAATTCACTATATTCATGTGTGTCGCATTAAAAAATAAAAGAATGGAAGAAAAATGATATTATATATACAGTGGAGATTGGACAACAGAATTTGGGAATTAGACCTTGTTGGACTTCCTTATGACTTTGCCACATGCTTGCTTCTGTAGCTTCATGTATCTTGCTCCATCTCTTTCTGTCTTAATTAATTTCACTGTTCAAATAGAGGTAGTAACAGCCAATTTCGTGACAAGTATAAATGTTGGAGCCAATATATGTGAACACACTAGTGTAGTGTTGTCTTGTTTATTTATTTATGCATATATGCTGCCTAAGGTCTGATGATCTTGTCTTAAGGAGGGACTCAGTATTATTATGGCCTTACTCAGAAGCAAGATTCCAACTTCCGATGTGGAAATTGAAGATACATACAACTAGCCAGGGCTCATGATCGTGATCAGCAAAAATTGACGTTGAGAACTAATTTACAGAATCACTGGGCGAGCTGAAGAAATACCCCCAGTGGAGAAGCTGATGTGGTATCAGATTGCCTGGGTACCAGACCGCAGTTCTTTTCAGCCCTTCAGAAGCACAGCTTCATGCTACAATCAGATGCCGTGAGAAACTGTGACTTGCCTATAGCCACACCAGCAAATGGGCCTTCCATGCAGAGCCCGCTGCCTGCTGGGTAAAGTCAAACCAAGGCTGCAAAAGAACCTGAGGAAAAGATGCTTTGGACTTCTATTCTAGAATGGTGGCTCCGTAGGGAAAGGGTGGATGATGCAAGCATTGTGAGGTGGTCTAAAGGTGCTGAAAAGCCAAAAAAAAAAAAAAAAAAAAAAGACAAATATTAAGTGCTCACGAGGCATCCGGACCATGAGCATATGACCAAAGCCAAGCTTGACACTTTTCCTGGGGAGAGACCGCCATATAACCGGCCATCTGCCCCAGACAGGAATTGATGACAGACCAAATTAACAGGTACATCGAAGTCCAGCTTGATGAACCAATGAGTTACTGGGTTGCTTATTCAGCGAAGGGGGTGAGGGTCATTGACAGGAGCACAGATGACATAGAGACAATTATAGCACCAGAAAACATGGGCGAGACTTAGGGATGTGGCAACCCTGGAGCGCTCCGCGGTGTGACTTCCTCTTAGAAGAGTCTCCTCTAGCCGGCTGGACAGTTCCCCGTCTCTCCTGGGCAGCTTATCTAGTCAGACAGTTTCCTCCCCCAGTGATTGTTTTCTTCAGCTTGGAAAGGGGACTCCTGAATCTTGTTAGTTTTAGGAACATCCTGACCCTTCATGAGCCACATAACCAGAAAGAACCTAACAGCCCCGTTTAGGTCAAACTGAAGGCAAAGTCCAAAAAGGCAGCAGATTGTAGGGAAGAGGAACAATAAACAGCACTGAGGTACCAGGTCTGGAGCACCAGTTACTTTCCAGGCACGGTAGTACCCATCCCATCCTAAATGGACTCTAAGCATCAAGTCCTGGCTGGTGTCTTAGCTCTTTCTTTTGGTTTCTATAGTTGTTGAAGCCTTTCTCTGATCTTTTCTCCTTTCTGTGTAGGCTATGAGCCAAGCAATGACCTTCCAGCAAAGAACAGGAACACCGCACATTTGTTAGCCCCGATATTCTTCCTTGTAAGATGAGTGGCTGTCAATCACTAGGGAATAATGTGTGATTGTGTCTGGTCTAATTGAGCTCTGAGAATCTGGCAGAGAAAGGTAAACAGTGGTCATATAGTTAATTATGCATCGATGCATAATGGGTCACCTTGAGTGCACTGCTTACTGAAGGTATAGGGACTGCTCGGGGCTTACACAACACTCTGAAATAGCTTAAGATGCATTGCTTGGATTAGAAATTCAACAGAAAAGTAGTTTTATTTGCTCGTCTATTTATTTTACTTATACACTTGTAGACTAAAGAGAGATGTGCCGCTTAAAACCCTTCTGGCTCACCAAAGAAACTTGAAAAGGTTTGTAGCCTTTATTTAATAAAAGTGCAAATGTCCCTTCTTGTATTGTCTTTGGACAGAAAATAATTAAAATAACAATGACAATTGCAGCTGTTTCAAAGGCTAAACGGTGACTTTCTCGAGCACTGAAAGCATCTCAAGTACCACTGTTTCACAAGACTGCTTTGTTATGAATATACCCACAGGAACAACTTTATCCTTAAAAAAAAAGTTCAGACTTCTCCAGCAGAAGAAAGCATGACCATTTATTTATCTCTTGATTTTCTCGAGCTCTCTTTCATCAGACGTTAGAAAGTCTTGTGGCTTCATTGCAAAGTAATGAGATCCCATCAGTTCACAGGGAAGAGGGGAAAGGCAGCTAAGAAGCTTCAGACTTAACCACATGGAAAAGAGAAGGACAGAAAGGGGAAAAAAATTGTCCACGATTGTTAAGAATGTCAATTCTGCATCTAAAGGGCATGAGGAATTCACAGACTGTGGCTGATAAGGTTAAAATAAAATAGAATGACACTCTCAAATGTCTTTGCCTCAAAACTTAGAAACCAAGGTCCTGCACTCACTGCAGTTAAACAATGTGTTGTTATCTGTGGACATTGAAAACCATCAGCAAAGTTTGAGTCTGTGGTTTACCAGAACAATGTCTGTCAAATTCACAGCCTTGCTGAAGGTTCAGAAACAGGCGAGTTGTCCAGAGTTGGAATTGGAGATATGAGATGATCCTGGTAGGTCCCAGTCATAGACAACTTTCCCGTGGAGAATTTCTGGTCAAGAAGTCCTCTGGCCCATACTCCATAATGCTGTTTTTCTCTGCCCAGAAGGCTGCTGTCCTCATTAAGGCATTATCTTAGAAGAAGCAGGCAACTCTGTGCATGGAAGCCATATCTTAAATAGATTCTTAGCCCAAGACAACCCAAGAGCTGAAGGTGCACTAAAAGTCATCTTTTAGAGGGAAATGGCTGATGAAGATAATTTTGACATGGGTTCACATATTGGGGACTAAATTCCATGTGCTGACTGAAACAGCTGTTTTTAGTTTAAGTGATGATGTAATATGATATGATATGATATGATATGATATGATATGATATGATATGATACGAAAATGTGTGCATGTAGAAATATACATACTACTGATCCCTGAAGGTCTCAAAAGCACCGATAAATTTCGTTAGTGCTTTGCTAAAACCCCAAGAAAACCAATTCCTCCACTTCATGATTTCATGAGGTCTTCTAGGGACAAAAAGGTGAAACCACTTGTGTGCATGAAGCTGTGTCTATATCAAAGTCAAGATGGCAACCCAAGGTTGACCCAAGAGATCCCGTAACATGGTGCAGGAAGATAGTCATTCCATAGAAAGCATCAGCATTTTATTACTCATTCTCAGTGGTGAACAACGTAACTGAATGGATATGATGTGATGGGGAAGTAACAGTCTAGACTGTTGTCTTAAATACAGGAAGAAGGGACATATGGATACTAGATGTCTCAAAGAATAGAGATCAAAAAGGTAGAGATCAAACAGCTATAACTGAGTGGATATGATTGATGGGGAAGCAATTTTCTAAACTATTTTCTTAAATACATAAAGAAGGGACATGTGGATACTGGTTGTCTCAAAGGGTAGAGATCAGGGACCATTTTTGAGTGATTTATCTAAACTGTTTAACCTCTGACTGTCCTTTCTATTGATGGAGAGATTCTCTATTTTAAGGGTCTTGGTGGAACATAGTTCAGCCTCCAATAAGGAAGCCAAAGGGCAGCTAGGACATGACCATATCATGGAGGTTGACCAATTAGGAGCACAGAGTCCAAGAGAGGCAGGTGCTATCCGCCTGTAATCAGACAAGCACTGACATGTGTGTCCCAACCTGTGACCTCAGCTCCTGAAGCCTCTTTACTTCCTGACAGTTTGTGGGGCAGAATGCACTAGCATCTCTTGCCAGAATGTTCTTTTCTACTCAGCTTAGCCAGGAATGGTTTCTGCCATTGATAATTCTAAACCCTTCTCAACAGGAGTGTTTGATGAGTAATAATACTAGCTCATGCTGTTTTTCACTTTCAGGATGTTGTTAACCATTTATTTATCTAAGTCTCTTTCCACCAAATACAGTAGGTTCTAATCTGTTCTGGAATGATTCCTGCAACTATTCAATCATTTCCGTTGTCCCTCTGTCCATTTGTGATGCTAAGAAAGTAGGAAATCTTAGAACTAACCAGAAATATTTAGTCATATATATTTGATATTTTTATTTTACTCAAAGATTTTGGCTGTAACTTGATCTACCTTTGCTTCAATATCTTAAAATTCTCAAAAATCTTTTGCTTAAGTCCTTGAAGAGAAATTTTTTTAATATTGCAGAATATTTTTTAAGTAAGATAGGGTGTCACTAGATAACCTAGTATAGCTTCAAACTTATGTATGCTATGTATATATGTATGTATATACTTAATCGTTACTATTTTATCATTACTTTTTTATTTTCTACACTAAGACTCCATGCTTTGCTAATTAATTTCTAAGATTAAAAGAATCGTGATGGGTTCTAAGGTATAAAGTAGTATTGTGTAGTAGATACAGGCATCAATTTGACAATTGAAGGCTTGAACTCTGGGAACATCTGTGAAGAATTGATAGTTAAGGGAACCCCTAAGATAGCATGCAGGAGACCACCTCATTGATGGGAGGGAGCTGCAGCCGGAGGTGTGTGGGACCATTTCTGGGAGGTAGGTAAAATGGAGAGAATGTCTAACTAAGATGACATTCTTCAGATGACATACTTGGCAGACATGCTGCCAGGTTTGCCCTTCTCTCAGCAGTCCCCTCAGCTTCTTATTATTGTGGGCACTCCTGCCAAGCTGGATTGAGAACTATGACCAGACAATAGAGAGCCAAAATAAAACTTCTTCTTCCCCCTTAAGCCTTCAACATACAGGTAAACTGCAATACATTGGTAAAGAACATGAAATCTACAAGTCATGAAATACCCACACTTCCATGTTCACTATAGTGCTGCTTATAAGTCAGATATGGAAGCTAGGTCTTCCAGTGTGGATGGAAGACAGACCATGTTATGTAAGTCAATGTTTAATATATATTTGTCCTATGGATTCTCTTCCTCTAGCCCTGCCCATTACAGGAAGTGTAGCATAATTTCCACAATGGGTATGATGGCTTGACGGTCCACTTAATCAGATTAAAAACTACCCAGGGAACTAGTAAATCACAATTCTGGGAATATCTATGAAGGTGTTTCCAAAGAGATCAGATCATGAGGACTTGTTCTAACCAATGGTTCAGCCCATTCATGAATTCAAAGCTGAATAGATTATTGAAAGGCAGTAACTGGGTGGAAGAGGTGAGTCACTAGTCGTGTGTGTGTGTGTGTGTGTGTGTGTGTGTGTGTGTGTGTGTGTGTGTATAAAGGGCACATCTCGCCTGCGTCTTCTCTCATTTCTTAGCTTTTCAGCTGCCATGAGTTGAATAGTCTCTCTCCACTACCTCATCATGGTAGATAGAAACATCTGAAACTGAGCAACATAAGTCCCTTCCTCTCTTAAGTTCTTTTTATTGGGCATTTTGCCCCAGTGTGAAAAAGGTAGCTGATGTGATGCTCTATAATTCGGGCATAAGGAAAGAATCAAATCCTGTGATTTCAAACCACGCAGATAAATGCTATGTTATGAAAAGCACAGAATGATGAATATTGATGTTCTCCCACGTTTGTGGAAGCTAAAATAGTCAATCATGTAAAAAGAAGAATGAGAATAGTGATTATTGGGACCTACGAAGAGTGTTGGAGGGGGTAAGAATAGAAGCTGGATAATAGGTTCTAAAATACAGTAGATAGAAGAAATAACTTCTAGCACTTGGCAGCACAATAGAGTGATATGGTTTATAATAATTTATTGTACATTTTATAAAGATCTAGAAGAGAGAAGCTTGAAGGCTCTGATGCAGAGGAAAATGATAAATGCTTAAGGAAATGAAATGCTAATTACCCTGATTTGATTATGGCACATTTTATACTGGTACCGAGTCATCACCTCATACCTCATAAATATATACAATTATTATGTGTCAATTAGAAGAGAAGGAAAGAAAAAATAGCATTGGTAAAGAAGAAGATAAATTATTATCACTTCTGTTAAGCCAGGTACTTAATACAAAAGCTTCTTTTTTTAACTCCCTAAAAAAGCTTTAGTCTATTTGCAAAAGATATGCTGCAATTGCACAGCACGAAGTCTCTCACTCCGGCAAAGTGGTCTCTCCTGGGTTTTAAAGAGCAAGATGCAGACTTTTTAGCTGTGACCCTATGCAGCTAAAATTCTCTCTTCTAGCTTCACCTGTATCATAGGAGCTTAATGATCTCCCCCTTTTCTTTGTCCCCTAACCTCTTCTCACCCCACTTCCCTGGGGCTCTCCTTGTGGTTCTTTCATATGTGGGGGGTTTATTTACAGGAAGGACTCAAGTGTTTCCAATCTAACCTCCTAAAATTTGCAGTGTCTCTTCCAGCCAGGGGGTGTGAGGAGGGAGGGATGTGTAGTGTGTTTGCTTCTTGGAAAGTTTGTAGTCAGTTGCCACAGGTGAATGATCCTCAGGACATAGCTAGAGGCAGGTTTCCAAATCAGTTTCCTTATCTCCTCTGGTCCACAACACCAAGTCTTTGTGGGCTTTCTTCCCCCTAAAACACTCTTAACCTGGTTCTTTGTATCCTCACACTGAAAGAGATCCTGCAGCCTTATCAATCTCTGCTCTGCAAAGTAAAGCAAAGCAGTGCATCTGCAGTGGTCAGGTGCATGCAGTGGTCAGGCAGAGACCACTATAGCCACAGCATGCACCTCAGGCCTGAGGAAGCCATTTGCCCTTCATCCTTGCTGACAAAGCTTCTCGCTTCAGAGATCATCCTAATTTGTCTAAATCTACTGTCAAAAAGGGTTTCATTAATAGCATTTATTAGAATTTATCAACATCAGCCCAATATACACAGAACTGAAAAAAGTGTCATCTTTCAGTACATACATTGACCATTGTTAAGTAAAAGTGTATTTTATAATAAAATTCCCTCCCCTAGAAATGCAACTTACTATATACTTCTGTCCAGTGAAGTGGGCAACACAGACTTCACTGGAGGGACAGGCTCCACTACTGCCTAAGGGAGGTAGTAGAATTGTGGATTCCCTTTCTGCCTTTGTATATAATGGCATTTGTATGCTTGAGAGAGCAACAGCTATCCTGAGAGGATAGTTCATGGGAGGGGGGGCAGATAAAGCCAATATGGGGTGCAGTTGAGAATTAGAAACTTGGACCCTTGGAGCTTTCCCTGAACGTTGAGTTAATCATGTCTTGTTACTTTAGGTCACCAGGCTTGTAATTAATTAAAATTATAAAATCTTTTTAGCACATAGATTAGGTGGTCATATTACTTACTTTTCTCATTGCTGGTCCAAAACGCTTGATAAAAGCAACTTAAAGAAAGACGGGTTTATTTTGGCCCATGGTTTGAAGAGTTACAGTCCATCACGGTTAGGAAATCACAGCACCAAAAAGTGTCAGGCACTGGTCACATTGCATCTGGGCCAGGAAGCAGGGAGAGATGAATGCCGGGGTTTTGCTCTTTTTATTCAGCCTGACACTCCTAGGTATGGAATGATGCTATCCACATTTAGGGTAGGTCTTCTCGCCTAAATTAATCCCATCTAAAAACTCACACATAGACATGCACAGAGATAAGTCTCTTGTCAATATCCTCTCGAGTTGACAATCACTGTTAGCATGTCATAGTGGGACACTATTTCCTGCTTCTGCAATTGGATAATACATCCCAACATATGTCTCAGGAGCCACTTACCAAATCTCCTCGCTTATCACAGTATTGGAGCTCTAATAATCAATTCCATCACTTTCAAAATCTCAAGAATTACCAACATGTGGAACATTTGTCGTCAAAGTCCTAACTAGAGGTGCGAGGAAGTTAAGACTTAGAAATAACAGCAACAAACACCTCTGGATGTTTGCCGTGTTCTGAACCATTCCAGGTGCTTTACTTCATCTGCTTTTGAGTTTTGCTGTTGAAAGACAAACAAAGCCACAGCTTGAGGGTCAAGGAAGGGTTTCACTAATAGCATTCATAAGCTTTTTATCAGCACCAGCCCAACACCCACAGAAATGAAAAAAAAAAAAAAAAGGAGCCAGCTTTCAGTCCATGAATCAACTATTGTAAGAAAAAGTGTATTCTATAATAAAAATTCACCCCGTAGCCTGGGCTTATAATCAAGTTGTAAAACCTAACAAAGAATTCAGGGGAATAAGAGCGCAAAATGAAGACAAAGAAGAGAAACACCTTGGTAAGATTTGTCTCGATGCCGTTCATCAATGCCAGAAACGCAGAACATGAAGACTGGGTGTGAACTCCGCAGAGAGAAATCTCCCTTCAGCTTGCCAGTATGGACACTATGCGTTTGCTCAGTCGAGGCAGGAGGACTTGACCTGGACGCCTCTTCACCAGAAAAATCCAGTCTCTTCACCGAGGGAGCAATTCAGCGATGTTTCCCTTCCTGAGAAGTTTAGCCACACTTGCTGGCCCTTGTTCTCTTCTTTCTTCTCCTGCCAGTCACTCTTCAGCCCACTTCAGTAAATCTCAGGGCATTGCCTGCTGGAGAACAGCTCTAGCTAAGGTCAACAATGACCTCCGTCTTGCTGAATCCAATTCTCATTTTACAGACCTCTCAATAGTCGGGACAGTATCTACTTTACTTACTTGAGGATTCTTGGTGTCTTATCTGGTTCCTGACACAGAACAGGTACAGGGGAAAAAAAGTATTTGTGCATGAATGAATATGAGGGCTATTTCACATGATCTCTTGAGGGCTGAATCAAGCATCGAATTCAGAAGCTCAAATTCTTGCTTCTAATATGAAATTTGGAGGAGCTTTGCAGAGTAAGACTTAGGTGCGTACATCTTTGC
The DNA here is from genome assembly GCA_023101885.1 of Typhlomys cinereus. Taxonomy (NCBI): domain Eukaryota; kingdom Metazoa; phylum Chordata; class Mammalia; order Rodentia; family Platacanthomyidae; genus Typhlomys; species Typhlomys cinereus. The sequence continues at coordinate 595,633 of JALPQD010000479.1, forward strand.
ATTTTCTGAAGACTGAAGCAGTTACAACAAAATGCTTTTGGGTTCTTTTGTAAACACTACCAGTGACTACACCAAGTCTAGGAGTCACTTTTCCTTGTTAGATACTCTTCTCAGTAAACTTCCTGGTCCACCAAGCACCGTAGAGTGAAGCTTTTTCACAGGGACTTCAGCTTTGCTTCATTCTCTGTACCTTTCTCAAGCTCTCCCTATCATGTGCTGATAAGCATAGTTGAGACCTGAATTTTTGACAAGGAAGGGGTGGGAGGGGAAAAAAAATCTGTTTCTCAGAGCTGGATCATCTATCACATAAACTGCCAGCTAATTGTTACATCATACTAAATAGTCAAAAATGATGAGTATCCTTTGTAGAAAGGGCTCTGACAGCTAAGAGCTGGGCTGATCCAGTTGGGAGGTTCTGTTGTTCAAACTGAAGGCAGGTTGTGACATTCGTGTAGTTTCCGAATTCACCATTTAAGCAGCAAATCAGATTTCTGAGGTTTTTTTTTTTTCATAGTTAGCTTCCTAAGTTCACAAATAGAAATGAAAGCAGTAGATCTCACATATCCTTTTTAAAGAGAGAAGACTTTCATCATTACTAACTTTTATGGAAAAGACAAATGTCACCTTACTCAGAGTGTTCTACGAATGATTATCCACTTGATCATATGGAAGTACCTGCTAGTGTTACTGTCCGTACAGAACTGGTAAGGCTATTTACCTAGAGAATCCAAAGGCAGAGTATCTCAAGAGGGCTTCTCAATATCATTCAAAGTACACCTTCTAAAGAGAGTGCATTGTTACTTTTGTTGTTGTTATTGTTGTTGCTGTCACCAAATACCCGATGAGAAATAACTTAAGAGAGGAAGAGCTATTTCGGCTTGCAGGATCATTCATGATGGGTCAGGAATGGCAACGGGAGAATGAGGTGGCTGATCACACAACATCCACCTCAGGAAGTAGGGAGAGTCAATGAAAGGGGGCACAGGATATGAAATTTCAAGGCCCTCCCCCAGGGACCCCCTTACTCCAGTGAGGCTCCACCTCCTAAAGATTCCCCAACCTCCCGGAACAGCGCCACTAGCTGTTCACATGAGTCTGTGTGGGACATTTCACATTCGAACCACAGAAGAAACACTGTCTATAGGCCTTCGAGATGGATCAAAATCATGAATGGGGGGAAAAGGGTGATGGAAAGGATGGGGAAGGGGAAATCTGCTTGAAATGCAGTGAGCTGGCTGGACCTGGGAAAGTGGGACTTCAACACATTCCTACCATTTCTTCAATTTCCTATATGCCATAAAGCACCATGATCACCACAGGGCAGCCATACAAGGATGCTGCAGAGGCTGAAAGTTCAAGAGCAAGGCGGGGCACTCCACCTATGTATTATTTATTTATCAAACAGAGGCCTTGGAGAAAGTGCTCCCAAAAATTGAACACAGTATTTTGCCTTGGAGTTCCCAAGAGCAGAGAAAGCACGGGTGTTTTCCATGATGATGATGGACCAGGAGGAGAAGAGGAGGACTAGTACAGGCTGGAACATGGTTCCCTGAGCTGCTACTTAGCAAGACCAGAGAAGATAGGTGGGTCAAGGGGCTGAAAATAAGTGTTTCACCTTTGGGTCTAAAGCTGAATGAGTGAAGGAAAACGTCCATATATCAGTGAGGTGGCCTGAAGACAGGTAACTTGATATACTACAGAGGCTGAAGGGAAGGGAGCTGGGATGAATACTCAATATGCTTGCAAAAGGAGAAAAATGAATTTAAAAAACTATTCTATGTATAGCATCACAATGATGCCAATTAAAAAATAATAATAGTTTCAGAGTAATGAAGCCTATTCCAGTGTTAAAGGAAGGATTCCAGTTTTCCAGTCTCCCAGACTGATATTTCCCAGCAAATGGGAGGAGTGAAGTTCTAGAAATTTCACACACAACAATGCCCAGATATCTCAGTAAGCTATTGCTTCGAAAAAGGACCATAAATGTGTTGTGATTCCTGACACAGGGTGGACCTCAAAAGTAAGAGTTTCAGTTTCACAAGGTTTAAGATTATGTTTAATTGATCTGTAGGACCCCCCCCCTCCAGGAGTGTTTCTGAACGGACCCATGAGTGAATGGTGGGGGCACTGGTGGAGAATGAGCCCCGCCCAGTCCCAGGATGGCAGTGAAGTACTAGGAAGATTACTGAAACAAAAGCCACTTAGGAGAAAACAAAGGTGTCTGATATACCGGGTCCCACAGGAGAAACCAAATGAAGTTAAAATTCACTTGACTGGAACCTCCCTAGAAAGTATGATGTTCCTTCTTATGGCAGCGAGGCACGTCTTGTCAGCACATTGATAGTATAGACTCAGCATCCACTGCCAAGCAGGACCATTGGTGATATTTTTTCCCCAGCAATCTGCATACCAACATCTGGCTCTACAAAAACGAGTTCTCAAAGGAAGTTTCTAGCTCAGTCCTGGCTTGATTTCCACATGTTCTGCAATCAAAGCAGGGTCTTCAGCAATAAAGTCTTACTCTCTTGCATTGGCACGCGAACAACAGCAGTAAGAACTCTTCATTGATTCGGGGGCCTGAGACATGAACAAGCATCTCTTCAATCCAGCTGGATCACCAAGAACAGATAAATCATAGAAATGATTCTGCTGGAGTCTAGGTTGGTGAACTAATGAGTTTGTTCCTGTTACTTACAGGAGCACAGGCAGCATGCAGATGACCATGCCAACCAAGAAGAGTCCTCTAGCAATGCTAATGGGTTACATATCCTTGGGGAGGGATGGGGACTCATGTCCTCCCTCATCCACTCAGTCTTGTGTCGCATATATGAATAATGAAGGGCAATGGTCATGTTGTTCCCAAAGCGAACGTTCCACCTCCCTACATTATTGCTAAAAAAAAAATCACACACAGAGCTGGAGAAATGGCTCGGGGGTTAAGACTTTGCCTTGCAAGAGTTCAGATCTCAGATTTTCCAGGAAAACTGCCAGGAGGAAAGAGTGGCAAGTCTGCATGTCTGGTTCCTAGATGGAGCCTAGGAAATCCCAGAGTGAAGCTAAAAGGAGGTAGAAGCAATCCAGGATGATTCTCAAAGTCCACAGGCACACACAGAGCCCTGTGATACACATAGACACACAATACACACATCCACACTAAATTAATAAACAAACATATGCATATTTGCTCTACTCTGGTGTAAGACCCAGAGATGTGGAATCAGTCAAGTTTGGTTTGTTGGCCTTGAACATTTGGAGACTGTGGAAATAGGATTCCTGCATCCAAAATACTGTCGGCTGAACATGTCTTAAATTCACTTACACTTAAAATTAGCTTGACTTCTACACTGTGCTGCCATTGTCTCTCTGTCAGCTTGGCAGAACCTCGAAAAAAAGAGCAAAAAGAGGGTATTATTGAAAGGCTGCACGTTGATAGACTGCACCACAATGAGCCAGCCCAAGTCTGACGCGCTGTCACCTCACTCCAGTTATTTAGCAATTCACTTCCTCCAGGAGCACTTTGCTCCAACCTTTGTTCCTCATCCTCAGAAGAATTGGGAGGTGACAAGCACCTTCTGAGCTAACTCTAGGAGCACAGTTCAGAGAAGTGGGGGGGGCAAGGTTTCGGGAACATCAGTGGGAAAAATTAGCAAGGGTGAATAACTCCAGTTTACCAAACAGTGCGTGGAGAAACCCACGATTTAGAATGCTGATCATTTATTTTGACAGGTGTAGTTTATCTCTGCTCATTTATAATAATTATACATTGTAGAGACTCATTACCCTGCCCCCCCTCTGCCTCAGCGCTGAGAGCAGTTAAAAGTAAATTTGGCAGGTCTGGAGGGGGGAGCGAGCTAATGGGTGTTAATGACCGAATTCGAAGTCTGTACATGAGCTGCTGATGGTGAGGGGGAGGTGTACAGATCGGATCCTAGATGGTTTGTAGCCAGGATGTGAATAATACTTGTATAGTCTCGAAGGATTTTTGTCGCATCAATAATTCAGCAGACTTAAGTACGGGACATTCGAGCTATACCTGGCCATTTCTTGGGACTCTCCTCGCTCCTAAGAATGTGTTATCTTTCAGGTTCACAGTTTAGGATAATACTGAATAAAAACCAATAATAGCTGGTTTGGAGATAAGATCAATATAGATGTTTTGAGGTACTGACATTATTATTTTGTCCAGAGAATTTGAGCAGAAAATAATATGGGCTAATCTCATGTATGTTGGAAGCAGACAGGTTTCAGCACCTGCTATGCAATGAATGTACTACTTTCAGTTCTATTTTGCTTCCAGTTTTCTGAGGACAAATGCTAGTACCTACCTGACAGTTTTTAGGAGCATTAAATGAGTTAATGTGAGTGGAAGTGCTTCGAGCAAGAGATTAAACACTATGTATTATTGTTATTTGTAAAGGGAGATAATGGTAGTATCTACCTTATGAACTACGCTGAGGATTAAACAATATGCCTCATACAGAGTTCTCAAGAGGATTAATTATTTTTAGTGTCTATTCTAATTTTGCAGTACAGAAACTCTGAGCTTGTAATTGTCTTGGAGTTGAGACTTCCCCTTATCAGCATGCAGGCATTTGCAAGGTTCAGTTCGGCAGACATTTTCTGAGTGTCCACTCTTAGGCAAAACCTTCGAAGGAAAGATCCTGATACCAACCCTCAGGATGAGAAGGGAGACACAAAGCCAAACACATTAACCAGGCTAGAATGGACTTTGACAAACCTACTACCTCATTTGAATTGAAAAAAAAATCATAGACTACCTTAAATTGAAAGACACCCTGAGAAAACTGTTCTCTTAGATCTTTTTCTAACCATTCAGATAACTGATCTCTTTCTCCACATTTAATCTGCATTTCCCATTCCACCAAAGAGATGTCAGTCACCCACTTATGCAAATGAAAGGAACTGTGTTACTCTGCGACTTTTGACATAAAACTGTATTACCCATATGATGTTCTGTTTAGCTCCGTACAGGACGATTTTTGATCAGGGTACCCCGGTGTGAAAGAAATTTGCACAGATGCTTAGGAAAGCCAGGACTAGCTGAAAATAACGTAAGTCACATAGGTAATAGAAGACTACTTTCCAGAACATGTAAAAATCTCTCCAGATCCAATAGAAAGAAATCAAACAACACAGTTAGAATATCATCACCAAAGACAATAGGTGGATTACAAATGAGCAGAGAAGGTCAGGAGGGATGGGGCAGAAAGATGGCTTGCTGTACGAGCCTAAGGAACTGTGTTCTAATCCTAGAATGTATGTAAGAAGTCAAGCCTGGCCATTCTCAGAGGTGTTGCCCATGTTACCCCAGTTGGCACTATGTGAGACAGAGATCTGAGAATCACCAGGGCTGGTGGCTGCCAGGATAGCTCTGGAGGAGCTAGAGAGGACCCTGGACATCCTCTTGGGCCTCCATGCACACAAGCATCCTCCTCACACGTGAACATGCCCCACACTCACATGCATGCATGCACATGTTAAAAAGGAGGAGGGAAGAAGGAGGGAGGGGAGACAAGGAAGAGGGAGAAAGGGGGTGTCATAGTTAGGCACAGGTGTCAAATTGACAGTTGAGGGTTTGAAGCACATTTATAGAGAATTAGTGGTTGGGTTAAGCCCAGGGCAAACTGCAGGAGATTGTCTGGCTGATGGGGAAGGCCCAGCCTATGGCGGGTGGGACTAGGGCCCTGAACAGATGAATAAAATACTGAGAACGAGTTGAGGGAGTTGGCATCCTTCTGTATTCTTGGACAGACACGCTGGTCTGGCAAGTGAGGATCATCCCTCTCTTAGTTGTTGTGTAGAGATGGTGTGGCCAGTTCCCTTGAACCTGGTGTTGGCATGAGCTCTCCTGTCAAGCTGGACTAAGAACTGTAACCAATAATCGTAAGAGAAAATAAACCCCTTGTTCCCTTAAGCTGTTTGATGGTCACTTAGCAGCAGCCATGCAGGCGAACTGCAACAGGGGGGAAGAAGGGAAAGAAAGAAAGGAAAAGAAAGATTAGTGATACAAGGCATAGAGAACTGAAAGAGAAGCAGAGATTGAATCTGGCATGGCAAGACAAAGCCCTGCAAGTAGAGTTCATTCTCTGTGTCACTAGAGGAGGAGACAGAAGGCGGGGGAAGGTAGGAAGATGACAGGTCACTTAAGGCAAAGCTGGATAGAGCAGATTGACCTACCACCAAGTCATAAAGGAGAGGACTTTCTTTCTCATGACAGGAAAGACGCTCCCACAGGTCACTCCAAATTCCTGTCTTCAGCTTTTGTGGCCAACGTTCCGTCTTCAACTCCCTTGGTCTCTCAAGAACAGTGGGCAAAAGGATCACTCCTTTCCTCTGCAGACCTTTTCTCTGCTTGGCTTCTGTGCTCTCCTGCTCTTGCTGACTTCTTGTCTGATCGCTCGTTGTCTAGCTCCACGGTTAGTGTCTTTCTTTCTCTTTCCCATCCCACGTCGTTGGAATTCCCCAGTGAATGGTTCTGTCTATCCGCATTTCCTCGATGAACTCGCCCAGGCATGGAGATTAGATCACTTTTGATGTTGAATTCAACGAAACACCTTAAAGCCTAAATGTCCGAGTCAAATATCCGGGTTCTCTTTTCTGGTCCCTCTCTCTGCCCTCACTATGGGCCACCTTAAGCACACAGTGGCTCAGGTTGCAACTCTAGACCCCTACTTGCATTCACACTTGTCTTTAATCCCAGATCAGATCCAACGGACAATCCTATTAACTTTAAAAACTGACCCCCAAATAGATCATGCTTTTACCACTTTGTCTATTACCATTCTGACCCTGCATATTATAATTCTTTGTGGCATAACCCAACAGTCTCCTGATTAATTACCCTCCTCCACTCTTCCTGCCTGCATTCATTCTCTACACAACAGCTGGGTGATCATTTGAAATCATAAATCAGTTCATAGTGCTCTTGGAATTAAATTAAACTAATGACCCCATAAAACTCTCAGGCCAAAATCTCAAACTCCTTATACAATCAGATCCTAGTCATCTCTTCCAACCTATCTCTTCCTGTGCAGTACCTAGAGTGACCTTTGACCTAGAGTGACACTTCTTCAGGTCTCTACTCAGATGTCAACGCTTCAGAGAGACTCTGGATCGAACAGAACAGCTGACTACTCTTATGGCCTTTAACTTTAACTTTTCTTGATAGCATGTATTTTATGACTTTGAAAAATATATTTGTGCTTTTCAATCCGGTTCTAGTACAATTCATACTGACAGATGGGGTAAGAAAGGCCATATGCAATGATTTGAATGATGGCATCTAACTCGAAATTACTGTTAGGAGTTAGTCTCCAGCATAACTTTAGTAAACAGTCTGGCCTTGAAGAGATAATCCCTCGTGAATAGGATTGACATGCTTTTCGAAGGGCTCAAGGTTGAAGGATGTGTTATTTTGCCTTCCTTCTCCATTTGCAGTGACAGACCCCAGCGCATTTCCTCAAGAAATGCCAAGTGCCATTCTAGAAGCAGAGAATGGTCCTCACCAAGAACCAGTTCTGCTAGCACCTTGATCTTGGACTTTTTATCACCCCTTCTCACCCTCCCCATACCCTCTCAGATCCCCACATCCCCTCACATCCCTCTTCACCCCTCCGTATATACCCTGAGCAGTGGTACATACATTTCCATATACCCCTCTTCACTCCTCCCCACACTCGAGCAGTGTCACATACATCTCTATTGCTTTCAAACTGTCCACTACTTTTGTTATGTTGCAAAATATAAATAGAGTAAGAGATACTGTATGGTCATTTCAAAAGATGCCAAAACACATTTGACAAAAGTCAGGATCTATGGCTGATAAAATTTATCTGCAAACTAGTAATAAAAAGGAACTCCTCTGATCTCTTAAAGGGAATAAATATATGAAGAACCCAGTCTTCGCCCCTCACAGGCTCATGTGTTTGAATCCTTAACTGTCCTCAGTGTTTGGGAAGGTCATGGTACCTTTAGGAGCTGGAGCCTTGCTGGGGGAAGGCATGTCACAGGGGCTGGGCCTTGAGGTTGGTTAGTCCTGCCCCTGTCTGCTCTTGCAGCTTGCAGTTTGCTATCTCGGCCTCCATGATGTCTGCAGTGTCCTAAACCTCCTCCAGTTTCTGCTAGCCAGCCACGCCTTTTCTACCATAAAGGATTGTAATTCTCCTCTGGAACCATAGGCTGAATAAATCTCCCTTTCTCCCTGTAAAATTAAAAAGTTCGAACACACCATGCCACAGACAAGGGATGGAAAAAGTTTATTAATTACATGGAGACGTGGACTAATTTTCAGATGGGAGAAGCAGCAGCTTCTGAAGGGGGGAGAGCAGTTTTTATAGTCCCTGGGCTTGTGGGCTGGGTGAAGGACAGAGGGGAGTGAGTTATCCTCTGTCCCAATGTGACTATGCATGGGCTTTGCAAATGCTAGCTGGTCATGGTGGCTGGGGGTTGGGGGGAAGTGACTAACTAGCAAGCAGGGTTTTGGCTCTGAATGTGGGGTTAGAGGAAAGGAAATCTATTCCTCCTTCAATTGATTGAGCCTGAGTGTTGTCTCACAGCATCATAAAGAGTAACCTATACAAACCCATTCTTTACATCATATTTAACCATAAAATGTAAATGATTTTATTTTCCTGAGAGTGGGAATAGGGAAATGATATTCACGACTACTCAGTATGTTTAATTAATTATTTAATATTTAATTTTAATTTTGTGTTTAATGTTGTGCTATTTAGAGGCCTCTGCAATAAGACAAGCTAAGAAAAAACGGATGATCATAAATATCTTTAAGGGTATAATAAGGATAAATATCTTTAAGGATATAAAGTGATTCTTGACAAAAACCCCAGGAATCCACAAAGAATTACTAGAACCAGTAAATAAATTTAACAATGTTATGTCATCTAAAGTCAATATGGAATAATTAAGTTGTAACATATTAGAAGAAAACAGCTGTAAAATGAAATTTACAAAATTCTGTTTATGGTATCTTTAAGAAATACTAAGTTTATTAAAAGTCAAGATCTGTGTGCTAAAATTTATAAAACATTTCTGAGGTTAAAAACTAACTTCGGGCTGGAGAGGTGGCTCAGGGGTTAAGCTCCGCCTTGCAGGCGGAAGGTCATGAGTTCGGATTCCAGATCCCACGTATAGAGGCCGGGCGGATGCGGGGGCGGCCTACACTTCTGGTCCTGGTAGGGCGGAGCCTGTGAATCCCGGGGCAGAAGGAGGTGGAGGCGTCCATGGTGGTTCGCGAATTCGTCCGTGGTTCTACACACACAGACACACACACGCATGCACGCACATACACACGCACATGTGCACTGTTGAATAAATAATAATAATAAAAAAATTTAAAAAAAAACTAACTTCATAGATGCATATACTACATGTAAGAGTTGAAGGTCAAAATCAAACTTATTTTTACTTATATGGTTATTGTCTATATTTTCTCACTAGAATGTAAACTCCTTGAAGGCAAGACTTCTTTTCTATTTTATTTTCTATTTTAGTAATAGCACATAGTCATTTTTCATTGAATGTATAGCTACACTAAACAGAAAAGCAGCTTTGATTTTGTTTTGTCTCATAAAGTTCTCCTTGAGAAAAAAAAATCCACTGTTCTTGTTTCTGTAGTCCTCTAGCCATTGAGACCCAAAGCAACTCCCCTGTATACCCAGATAACTCCCCCTTTATAGTATTCATTTCTGTTCCTATTCCCAGGTCTCAGAAACAATTCTAGTCTCCACTACTGGGCTCTAAATCTAAGTTTCCAAAGTAGATGGAATGCATGGATTCTCTGCCAGACAAAATATACTAAAAGGCAGGCTAAGGGTGTAAAGCAATCGACTTGACCCTAAGCTCAGAATTAGATAGATCTGGGTGGAGGTTCTGATACAAACAGGATCAGAAATCTGGTCACAAAAAAAGGAAGCTAAAATGTGTTATAACTTCCAAGGGTTGAGGAGTAGAGGCCAGTATAGATTTAGGAATCAAAATTCAGGAAAAAGCCAGAAGTTAGACAGCTTGGAACACAGTGGGAAAGAACAAAGCAAAACAGGTTTATGACCAGGTGTTTCAGTCAAGCAACATAAGAGAGAAAGAGTTTATTTTCTTGACTTATGGTTGCACCGGGACTGACATCCATCATGACAGAGAATACATAGGAGAAAGCATAGCAGCTGAAAGAACAGGACGGCTCATATCACAGCAGCCATCAGGAGGGAAAAGGAGAGGGAGAGAGGAAGAAAAGAAGGGGGAGAGGAGGAGGAGGAAGAGTGGTGGTGTTTGGCTGTGTGATCCACAGGCTCGTCCCTAGTGATGCTTCTTCCAGCTGTGCTCTACCTCCTAAAGTTTTCATAACCTTCCCAAACAGTGCCGCCAGCTGGAAACCATGTACTCAAATACATGAGGCTGCGAGGGACAGTTCAGATTCAAGCCACGATAGCAGGTGTGTTCCTGGCTCACAGAGAGGTTTAGCAGCCATCGAAAGTCTGGAGAGGGCTCTTGCTCAACCTGTTTCTCTGTAAGATACACATAAATTTTAGCCATGCTTTATAGAATCATTGTGACATTCAGATGAGATGTCAAGTGTTATGCAATGCTACTGCTATCGATCAGCCAGACATTTCATTTGTAAAGTTCTGAAGAGTCCTGGACTAGGTTTAGTAATACACATCTGTAGTCCCAGCACCCAGTACAGGCTGAAGTTCTGAGTTCATGGCCACTTTGGTCTACACAGAGACAACTTGTTTCAAATAAAGCAAGCAAATGAAAAAAAAAAAAACCACAAAAACAAAAATGAATACCCAAATTGAAATGTCCATGTCCATTATTTTGATTCCAAGCCATTTATTTATTTAGTATGGGACCCTTCCATTTCAAGCATGAAAATAGGTTGTAGGGAAGAGGATTCATGTCTTTGGTTGTCTAAATCAATTGTACACAACTGGTCATAAATGCACTTCATGCACTATGTCTCATGTGGCCAAAAGCATCTTATCTCTTTTTCTCTAATTTCATTCTTGGTCTTTGTTTTCCAACTGACTGTCACATCCCCGCCAGGGCCTTTTGTTAAAAAAAAAAAAAAAAAAAAAAAAAAGCTATCCACATTTTTGTGCGTATATAAGTGTTGGTGTTTACATATCTGAGTGTGTGTGGGTTTGTGTAGAAGAAGGTGCTGTGTGTGTCTGTGGAGGCCCAAGGGTGACATGGGGAACCATCCTGGATTTCTGTACCTCCTTATTGCTCTGCTCTGCAGTTTCCCAGCCTCTGCCTTCTCTGTCAGAATTACAGGCTGCCACCATTTATGCCTGGCATTTTTATGTGGGGTCCGGGAGTGAACTAAGGTGCCTTTGCTTGTGAGGCAAAGGCTTAAACCTCTGAGCCATCTTTCCAGCCCCAGCTATCCACATTTTTACGAAACAAAGCAGAGCACAAGCCAGTATAAGATTCCAACAGAGCAGCTCCTGATATCTGGAATGACAACAGGATGAACACAAAATAACGGCACATGTAAAGCTCCCACTTCAAAGTCTAGATACCGTTTTATCTTTAGCCACAGTGTTAGGTAGTCAGACCATGTTCAGCTTGGGTTTATAATGACGTTTCCCTGGTAAACTCAATTATTAAACAAAACAGGCATCTTCCTAGTTCACATGATCAAAAAGCACAAACTAGTCAGGAAGTATCATTAAAATTAACTATATATTGTACCAAAGTAGAATATTTCACAGGATTGAGTGCTTTGCCATTTATTAAACAGAAGAGCCGTAAGGAGGGTGATGGTTGAGGGTTTGAGCTCTGGGCACAGTTGTTAAGTCCAGAGTGAAGCTGCAGAAAGTCATCTAGCTGTTGGGGAAGCCTAGCCTATGGTGGGTGGGACTAGGCCCTGAACAGATGAATAAAATACTGAGAACCAGTTGAGGGAGTCGGCATCCTTCTGTGTACTTCGCCTGACATGCTGGTCTGACAAGTAAGGATTGTACTTCTCTCAGCCATTATGTGACCCTTGTGTTGGTGCGTGCTCTCCTGTCAAGCTGGACTACGAACCGTAACCAGTAATCCTAAGAGAATAAATCTCTGTTCCCTTAAGCCATTTGATGGTCATTTATCAGCAACCATGCAGGCTGACTGCAACAGAAGGTAAATCAATGACAAGAAAATGGTACATCATGCTGAAACTTCTCAGATCCATCTGCACGTGTTTTCATCCCACCACAACTCTTATCTTTTGTCTTGGGCATTTACTTCATATACTTGGTTTTGTTTTTCCTTAGCAAATTTACCTGACTTTAGATTGTCCCATGTCTTCTCCTGCCACTGTGAAAAGTAATTCACACAATGTGATTTTCCAGGAAGTAGCATATACCAAGTCATTGCTTCTGAGGAGCTAATGGGCAGAAAGCAAGACTGACGCATAGGTGTGAAGGAAAGAACAGGCTTCCAGCTTGTCTAGACACTCAATGAACATGAAACATGAACTGCATAGCCATGACTCAAAACTAAGTGGCCAAATTGGGTTTTTCATTCAGGCCTGACTCCAAACATGGTTCTTTTCAACACCTATGACATTGACTTTCATGGGAAGACTCACATAATGCTTATAAAGGATTTGGTTGAAAATCTGACAACCAGAAATGTTACCAAAAAAAAAAAAAAAGGATCATTTCATACTATGGTTTGAAAGAGTTTGTCCCCATGTAGGGATTTCTGATGATCTTCATGACCCTTCACATCAGTCACAGAAATACCCATTGGCCCACTTGCTTAGAACTTGAAATAAATCACAAAAATGCAATCAATGAATCAAATGTCTGTCAAATGTCTTCTGTTTGCTCAGCACTATGCTGGACTCTGGGAAATGTTCATATTTCAGAGTTCTTTGGAAAGCAGGGGTGATGAGAAATAATATTACTAGAGAAAAGCTTTAGGAGGGGGTCCAGTTACAAAAACATAAAACTTTAATGTGAAAATAACAGATTCTCCTTATTATACCAGTATGCAAAACATTTTAACTGGTGAGTAGCTTATTGACCAATGATCTTATTTATGTAATTTTTTTATTCTTTGAAAGTTTCATGTATGTATGAACTCACTGAATTTTGTTACCACCAATATATGTTGCGTAGGGTTGCACATATCACTAAAGAAGCTTGCCAAGCATTCAAACCAGTTCTGCTTAACCTCAATTCTCTACTCTTTCGTCACAATAAACTACCCTCATTGGCTGGTATGCCCACGCTCTTATTCACTGGGTATTTTAAGAGGACAACGACTTGGGTTTGTGCCATCTTATGCAATACAGGACTCAAAACTCAGAATAGACCAACCCCTTGAAGAACTGGTTCTTGCCCCTGCTTAACCCCCAAGATTGGAGAAAATACTTAATACCTTTTAATCAGAACTCAGAGTGTGAAACCATCCCCACCTGATTGCAAAGTCCATATACATCTGAGAATTACTGTTCTGACGTATTATTAGTTAAATGACCAGCATTCTGTATTTAGACAACCTTCTTGGTGCTAATCACTGTCGTTGGTCTTGTTACATGGTGAAATGGAACAGGCTAGTCTTGGAAGAATCAGAAACCTTTGGATAATGTCTCTGTTGCATTTCTTGGGTTTTCTTTGTTTAAACTTGGGTTTCTGCTAGTCTTTAATGAAAACTTTTTGATATCGCAGCCTTTCTTCCTTTGCTTGCTTACAGTAATAATAGCTAATACTTACTGAATACCTATTGAGTCATACAGGTATATATGTATAGTGTAACAGCAAATCTTACCATGTGCACCCCTATTTTCCACGGCATTGACAGCTTCCATGAGTCATCTGAGACTATCTGAAGTGCTAGAGCAGAGGGTCTACAATCAGATCCCAGGAACTTACATTGAGAAGACCACCTAAGTCACCCCTCAATAAATGTGGGCCATCTTTTGACTAAAAAGGATTTAAATGAGAGAAAATCTTTCCTTTGGGGGAGATTATTCACTATGAAAGAGAAAGTATCTCTTTAGGCACAGTTAAGAGAATGGCCACGGAAAATTACAAAGAAAGAAATGAACGTAAGGACTCTTTCCCTTGGCAACCTCTTACCCACCTGGAGGATTTCACGCCTGAGTTTCTTTTTCTTCTATTCACATCTTGCTCTCTGTATTTTCAATGAGGAAGCAAAGCTGTTTCATTAAGAGCTTCACCTTAAGGAACGTACAAATCAGATCAGAGGGAGAGGAGAATGTCTCCCAAATGCAGATGCTGACATTTTTTCTGAGAAATGCCTCGTTCTTCCTGTTTCCTCAAGCCACCTAAGGCACAACACAAGGTTCTCTTCTCTGCAAGTGTGGAGCATGTTTCTCCTCCCAGAACAGAAGGTCCTGACTATGGCTATTTAAAATTATTATCATTCTTCACGTCTCTGCCTCTTCCATTACACTGTAATCTCATTATTAGCAGATGTAATATCATACTCATCTCTTCAACCATTAGTCACTCCTTGGCTTAGCATAGGGCCAGGCACAGAATTGATGGTCAATTAAAGTTTGCTCTGTTCCAGAGATAAAACCGTGAACAACGAATACTAAAGGCTTCTGGATTTTGAATCCAATGATGTTTAAGGCATCACAACAGAGACTCTAAAGAGCTTTGTTCCTTTGTTCTCAAAACAAATTTTCATTATTCATGTTGTAGTGAGTGGTTGTAACTTTGTCCACCTACAATTTTTTATTTTATTGTTCTTTAGTGTTGCTGGAGATCAAATACAGGTCCGTACAAATGCCAGGCACAGTCTCTATCACTGAGTGACACTCCTATTCTGCAGTTGCTCTTTATCAGTATAGTTCCAGATGCATGACCTTAACAAAGGAAGTTCCCATCCCCGTGATGGGAGCTGAACAGGTCTCCTGTCCCCACGGCTAGCAGCTCTGTGTGAGAGATGTAGCAGTCTCTTCCATTTTGATATCTGCATAGGCAACTTCAATGACTGAAAATTCTGCCCAGTGAGCCGATGGCAGATTTGGAGGTGACCACTTGGAGACTATATTCTTGCCCGCCTCATTGATGGCCATATCACTGCTGTGAGGCTGTCTTTCTGGGTCCCCCTCCGTCTTCTGGAATTTTCTCAAATCTTGACCTGCTTTCCAATCTGCTCTTTCATTCTCTCGTTGACTTTTGACTATCCACGGTTCTACTTCAGATGATGTGCTATTGCTAGTTAAAGTTGCTGATCCCTTTCTCCTTTTTTCTTTGTGTGTGTGTGTCTGCGCGCGCGCGGCGCGCGTGCGTGCATGTAGGTGAGTGTGCATGCGAGTGTATGTAAACAAGTGCACTTGAACGTGTGTGTCTGTGAAGACCCAAGGGCCACACTGGAAATCATCCTGGATAACTCTTCCTCCTTATTGTTGTGAGCCTGGATCTGTAATTAAGACCGGACTAGCCTTAGGACTAGTCTGGTTAGCCAGCTTGCCCTGGGGGCTTCCCAGCCCTGCCTTTCAAGGCTAGAATCACAGGGGTGTTGCCACAGGCGGTTTTTTTTACTAGTGATCTGTGAATCTTTTTGTTTGTGAGGCTTTAACCCCTGAATCATCTCCCCAGCCTGTAGAGTCTTTCCACTGCTTGCAAATATGAGCCTTAAATGACTTCACCATTTTGAAGATGGGAGGGTAACTTACTTTTCCAGGGTTTCACAGTCAATGAGGAAGAAATAAGGTTTGACTGCCCCATCTCATTGAAAAGTCCAAGTTCTCTCCACCCACCACCCACCCTTTGAAGAGTGCTGCTATATGTCAAGCTTGTTCGTGAGGCTGCAGCTGCTACATCTGAGTTGATGGTTTTCTTTCTTTCAGTCCAGGTGCTGCTTAATTTTTTACTGCTGGTGTGTGTGTGTGTGTGTATGTGTGTGTGTGTGTGTGTGTGTGTGTGTGTGTGTGTGCGCGTGTGTGTATATGTGTGCACATGTGTGTAGACAATCTCAGATATCCTCCTCAGGCACTGTGTACTTTTGTTTTAAAGGCTTCTCTTCTTGTCCTGAAACTTGCCTAATGGGCTAGACTGGCTGCCCAGCAAGTACTAGATTTACAAGCATGTGGCACCATGCGGGTTCTTTTCACATGGTGGTAAAACTTGGGTCTGCATACTTGCAAGAACCACTTTCCCAGTTGTGCTTTTCCTTAGGACTTCTGTCATCTTTTCACATGCAGGAATACCTTGGTGCAGTGTTTGATGCTTAGTAAGCACTCACTTACTAGGAGGCATTATCATTCAGTTACTGCTTCATCTGCCTTATCTGATCTAACCATTCAACAGTCCCAGGAGATTCCGACTTTGTGAAAGGGTCTCAATAACATCCAGAGTTTACTAATCTAGGTAGTCCTGCTACCCATCTTCCTGTAACAAAATTGCCCCCTTTCCACCTTTCAAAGCAGAAATGACAGGATCCGAAGGCCAGTCCTCTTGCTTGTGTGGCAAGTGCTTTAACCACAAAGCCATCTAAAGACGTCTGACATTTTACACTTCCTTGAATTTTTCAACTCCATCCACTATCCATCCTCCAAAGAGTGACTTCATGATATCTCCAGATTAAAGGAAACTTTGCCGTTGTCTCAGCCCCAGACATTGAGCTCATATCCATCTGAAACTTGCTCAGTAAGATCTGCCTGATAACTGCCTTCACGTCAAAGATTAGAGGAAATTTCTTTTAGGAAAGCAAAGCCCTGTGCAAGTGGTTCTTTTCCCTCCAGAATGAATCATGAAGATAGGAAAGTGCTCTGCAATCATGTTCTGCATATTATTTTATCTATGGATTAGTTGCTTGATGATGTCTTTAATTATTTAAACACAGCAGGAAAAATGTACAAAATGAGAAGATTCCCCCCCACACACCGTCCTTTCTCTTGCTGGTTTCTATCTATTATGGACTGTCCATTAAGGTCACTTGGGTTCGGTTACTTAGGAAATGGCCAGGACACAGGGCTTTTAGATTGATTATCAGATTTATAGCAGGAAGACGAGTCATGTGATGTGAATTTAGCTGCATCTAAGTGGAAGAGTAGAAATTGCCTAGCATTAAAGAAGGAACACTGGAATTCACCCCCTCCCTCTGCCTACCCCATTCCTTAATGATTAAGCATTTAATCGGGAAGTCAAGGATTCTAAATTTACTTCCAATGGAAGGGAGCTCTTGACCAGCTCAGAATTTAAGGTAGAACAGATTATAGTCAAGAAGAGTGTGTGTGTGTGTGTGTGTGTGTGTTTGTGTAAGAGAGAGAGAGAAAGAGAGAGAGAGGAAGGCAAACTCAGCTACCTCTTCAGTTAAGGAAAAGGTATATACTTCATATTTTTGTTAATAGGGACAGTAATTGGTTTTTGGTATATTCTTCATTTCCTGAGAGATGTTCCATCCTTTTACTCATCTAGCACAGTATTGTCAGAGAACTTCCAAACTTGAAGGAGAAACAGCTGTAAAAACAGCTTTGGAGCTAATACTGGAAATCATGTTTATCCACATGATGGGCAGAGAAATCACAGTGTAGCAAAAATGAAAAGAACTGGGTTCATTTTGGAATTTCTTAATAAAAATACCTGCCTCTCGAAAGAAAAGTATATAGATAAGAAAACTAACATTTGCCAGCTAGTAAAGGTGAGCTAAGCACTTCTACTTTCTATCTCATTTAATCCCCTAAAGGAAAGGTACATATTCATATAATAACTTTTAGAATTCTGTTCCACAAATATTTATTGAGCACTTTATATGTGTCTCAAAGAAGATAAGGAACTTATCCAGGATTAGAGTCCGTTTTTGTTCTGTTCTTTCTTCTGATAAGTATATTACTTCTCTCTAGGGTATTTTTATAGTAGAAATGAAAAATGGAAAATTAAACAATTGGAAATATTGCTATATGAAGTTATTTAGATATCTATACATGCACATATGCACATGAACACACACGTATACACACACATACACACGCACGTGCACGCGCACAGGCACACTCAAACTTTCCTGTACTCTAAGATCTTCTGTGAACACATTGAGATCACCTTGAACATTGTCCTCCATCTTGAGTTTGCCTACAGTCATACCAAAAGGGTTATTAATAAAAACCACATATCTTTTTTTTTTAAATCAGCCATTTGTGTGTTTTAGGCATTGGGCTGAATGTATCATCTCCTATAATCTTAACATAACCCTATGAAGAGAGGCCATAGTTCTCTCAAGTCTCTGAGGACAGAATTAAACACTAGAAAGAGTTAAGTGACTTGCTTAAGGTCACATAGCCGTGAGTGACAGATTCATTTTGCTTACTTCTATGAACCTGGCCCACCTTCTTGTTTTACCAACAACCACGTCTGGGGTGTTGATATCCGCTGGGCAAACATCATGAAGGTATTGGATGCCATTGTCCAAATCCAGGGCAGAAAGCTGAGAATATGCCTTCCTTGTGTTCATTCCAATGTAGAGTAGAATTCTCAGGCCTATTCATGTCCTCAGGAGACCTAGGAATCTGTATTCCCTGATAGGGTATCAGGACATATGCGATTCATGGTGGGATTGGGGATTGGTTTCTTGTTGTAAAGATCAAAAATATGTAGCTGTAAATTTCAAGTATCGATTTGATAATTGAGAGCTGAGCCTTAGGCACATCTCTGACATTCTTGAGCTAAGGCAAGCTTGCAAGTGATTCTCTAATATATAGTAAAGACTAAGCCCAGAGTGGGTGGGATCCTGCACTGGGCAGGCAAATGAGGAGCAGAAACAGGGGTGTGGTGGCAGACTGGCAAGCAAGAAGGTATGCTTTGGTCCATGCCCTTCTCTCACCTCTTCCTCTAGTTAGAGTGTGGGCAGGTCCCCCTAAGTCCCTGTAGGAAGCTCTCTTGCTATGATGGACTGCAGCCTAACATTTCAAGGTGGAAGAAAATGCCCTCGCCACCCTCCATTGTTTGGATTATGTATTTCCTCAAGAATGGGACTTTGGACACAGAATAATGCACAGAAGGGCCTAGAAGAAGACTTAGTTCAGAGAGAACATCAACACATGCTAATACTCTGGGCACAGTAACAATTATGGTAGGTAATATAATTCATTTTTATAATCATGATATACTATTAGCCTCATGGCTTAAGATAATTGCTTTCTCCCTATCCCCTGCACAAAAATATCCCGCCGGCTCTGAAATTCTACCATGGAGGCTTCATTGTTTAAAGTGTAGCCGACAGTCCTGGGGGCGGGGGAGAGTGTGCTGTCAGTCAGTGATGTAGACCTTAGAAGAAATGGAAGACTTCAGGCAGGACTTCACCTGGAAGGAAGAAGGGAAGGAAGACATCGCAGAGCAAAATGTCAGAGCTGGGAGGTCCTCTGGGAGCACTGCGTTTTACCTCTCTTCACCTAATGGGTGGAGAAACTGAGAAATGGATCAAGGGGATGTCAGGTGATTTTCCTTTCTTCTTTACAATCCCACCCCCCCACACAATGAATGAGGATGCATGTAACACACTCCTGTGCTTGTGATACATACACACACACACACACACACACTGATGTGTTATATCTGTGGGGGTGTTTCTCAGGCCACCGATGCTGAATAACAAATGGCCTTATGTTGAGTCATGTAGAATAGTGACTGCTTTGTTACGATCACAGGTTGCAGTCTGTGGTCAAGCATTCAGGAGGGACTAAAGCCGATGACTGTCCTCATTCAGGGACATTCAAGTGGCCTGTTGTAACTCAAGATACCTGGAGGCTGGAGTCGCCTGGAGGGTCCTTCACCCACATGTCATCATCTGGACCCAGGTGGCTTTCCTTGTGCCTAAGATAAGCACTTAATGCAAAGCAGTTGAGAGATACCTGGTTTGTGTATGTTTCTGTGTGTGTGTGTGTGTGTGTGGCCCCAGGATGACATTGAGAGTCACCCTGAATTGCTTTACCTCATTATTACTTTGCTCTGGAGATTCACCAGATTCAGGCTCAGCCTTCCAGGGTCAGAATTACTGACAGCCGACATATCTACCAAGCATTTTTATGCATGATTTGGGGATCTGAACACAGGTCCTTTTGCATGTGGAAGCAGAGGTTTCGACCTTAAGCTACCTCTCGAGCCCCTATCTGGTTTTCTAAGCTGCCCTTGAAAGTCAAGCCGTGATCTCTACTGCATTCTACTACTTACTAAAGAGCAAGTCCTAAGATCGGCTTGCTTCAAAGGGATGAAACTTAGAGCCCGGCATGGTAGCGCATGCCTGTAATCCCAGCATGCAGAGGTACAGGCAGGAGGAGCCTGAGGCCGAGGTCAGCCTGGGCTACACAGATGTAGTTACCTCTAGCTGCCATGGCCCCTTGGAGAAGATCATGCGGGGCAGGAGACGGTGATGCTGCCATCTTTGTTAAAAGCAACCTAGTCTAGAGACCCAAGTCCCAGGGAACTGGCCACATTCTCTTCAGATTCTGAGCGTTGGTCTTTTCAAAATCAAGTGCCTGTGCTGGAGTAGTTGAAGCAGGATCAACCACTTAAACTTCAGCAGGCTGTGAAGGGGCCACAAGAAACAAACACGATGTTCTTGGAGGCATTTCAACAACAGTTAAGGACAAGAGAGATCTTCTGAGATCCCGACCATCTGGCGTCCTGAACTGGATGATTCAATAAGCTTGTGAGTTGAACAGGGATTTGCCAACTAGATTAACCTTTGGAAGTTGGCAGTCATGGCAACCATTATCATTCTCATGCTGCGCGTCTAGATGACACGATCACATATATGAGATTGATCCAATCATGTAGATGGCCATCAACAAAAGGAGAGCAAAGCTGGTCCATAAATACGATTTCCTATTTGAATGTAGACTGGCTTTCTTGGATAAAAAGGACTGAGTACTTCACAAGTAGACCTCAGAGTTCCACAGCCAGATGCACTGTATGTGCACTGCTCGGATCATGTAACATGGGGCCGGGTAAAGGGAAAAAGAAAGGAGCTGAAACTTGTTAGGCACACCTCTGATACTAGGATAGTTATGTAAATCACACCATTCCACGCATATTATATTCAGCAAGGAAAGCAAAGCTGAGAGGTTTCACGGCCTATTCACGTTCATCTGGCTGGTAAACAGAAAGGCAAGGACTTGAATGAAGGACTAGTTGATTCTGCTTTGTAGGTGGAGAATAGCTCAGAGTGAGCTAAGCATGTCCACAAATTCAAGGCCAAGATTTACATCCAGTGCTGTCTGATTCTTAGATCTAGGCTCTTCCTGTTCTGTCATTCTTCCTTACACCTCCCGCCAATACTAACAACCATGCCTAATGGTGTTAATATTTGTTGAGTACTGTCGCAGTTCACCTGCATGGTTGCTGATAAATCACCATCAAACAGCTTAAGAGAACAAGCGCTTATGCTCTCTTACAATTCCTGGTTATAGTTCTCAGTCCAGCTTGACGGGAGAGCATCCACCAACACCAGAGCCGAGGGAACTGGCCACATCATCACCACATAACAGCTGAGAGACCGACAGTTCTTACTTGCCAGACCAGCATGTCTGGCCAAGTAAACGGAAGGATGCCAACTCTCTTAACCAGCCCTCTGATTTATTCCAAGGCCTAATCCCACCTACTATAGGCTAGGCCTTCCCCATCAGCTAGACAATCTTTTGTAGGTTTGCTCTGGGCTTAACTCAACCATTAATTCTCTACAAATGTGCCCAAAGCTCAAACCCTCAACAGTCAAGTTGACACCTATGCCTAACTCTGACACTCCACCCCTTGTCAACTTGACACAAAAACAATAGCACTTTTAAACTGTAACTTTCAATCTTTGTCCCCATAGGTGTTAAAAGTTCTTTTAAAACTATAAATACATTTCATGGACAAATTTAAAATGTTCTTTCATTAAAACTTCAGTTTCAATATTTTAAAAGTTCAAGGTTTTTTTAACCTTAAGAGTATATCAAATCAGAATAAATTAAATACTTTAAAACAGATAAAACATTAAAACAAGACTCTTGATATAACAAGAAAACATTAAATTAAGATCAAAATCCAGCAAATTACCTCATCCAGTACTTCCATGTCCATCTTCTGCTGCTCATCACGTAGTCAAGGTGGCACAAAGATTCTAGGCATTCCCAATCCCTATTCACAGCTCAAAGTTGTAGAAGCAGACTTCTTGAACCAGTCTGAATCTCCACTTGCAGACGTCCTCAGCATACATCCCATGGGTCTGGCATCTCCAACACTCTGGGTTTGCTTCTGCAACTATAAGCTTCACCTTCTCTTGCAGGAACTCAACACCTGCCACTTGGTGCCAAGCTTTTGCTGTTCTCCATGAACCCCTCAAATTGTTCACCAAAACCAGTAACACCTGGGGAATACTGCCAGACTCCGAGAGTCCGAAATGCAGTTTGATCCATTGGAGCTACAGCTGTACCAACTTTAACGTGCTGACACTGAAAAAAATCTCTTTTCTAGGCAGCCAAACTTGCAAAGGGCAAGAAACAGCTTTAACTTGGGCTTTCGGCTCCTGAAGAAATCTGGGTTTTCAAACCACGAACTTGACATACGGTGGTTTTCACATCTTCCACCGTCCCAGTGCAAGTCACTAGGTTTTCCTTCACTGATACTCATTTCTCCAACAGCAGCAAATATTCTCCTGTCTGCCCTTTGCACATGCAGAACTTCATGGCCACCAACACAGCTCTCCTCTATCAAGCAAACCAGTCCATCGTGTTCAAATTCAACTTCAGCAACGTCCTTGTTCCTAAGGACCCAATCTAGGCTCAAACAATTCATTATGCTCTCAATATCACTGTTTTCCAAATGGCCCACCAAACTCTGAAGAATGGTTTTTGTAATCCACAAAGTGAAAATCTTCAAGCATTTCCAACTTTGTCCTGTGAAACTGTTCAAAAGCCACAAAATCCACATAGTCAGATTTATCAGTAACACCTCACTTCCTGGGTACCAAATTCTGTCGCAGTTCGCCTGCACTGTTGCTGATAAATCACCATCAAATAGCTTAAGAGAACAAGGGTTTATTCCTTCTTACAATTCCTGGTTACAGTTCTTAGTCCAGCTTGACGGGAGAGCACGCACCAACACCAGGGCCGAGGAAACTGGCCACACCATCACCACATAACGATTGAGAGATGGACAATCCTTTCTTGCCAGACCAGCATGTCTGGCTAAGTGAACAGAGGGATGCCAACTCTCTCAACCAGCTCTCCATGATTTATTCCAGGGCCTAATCCCACCCACTATAGGCAGGACCTTATCCATCAGCTAGACAATCTCTTACAGGTTTGCTCTGGGTTTAACTCAACCATCAATTCTCTACAACGTGCCCAGAGCTCAAACCCTCAACAGTAAAGTTGACACCTGTGCCTAACTATGACAGGTACATAATATTGAGGTATTGGACCTCATTCACCAAACCTAGGGCAGAAATCTGAGATAATGCTTTCCTTGGGGAAGTTGCTAAGCAAGCCTGATATCACCCAGGGATGCTGAAAATGGGGTGTTGTTGAAAGAATTCGTAACTACAGCCATAATTTTCCACAGTTAAACCTCCTCTTAGTTACTGTCTTGCTGGAAATGAATAACATTGTTCTGAGATGCTGAAAGAAATGTTTTTACAGTGGAAATATCAATTTATTTCCATAATAGAAAATTGACTGTGTTATTGATCCATATGTCTCATCTGCTGAGTTTTCCTAATTATAAAATTGAAAGGTGTGCCCAGTAGCATCGTAACTGTCAGACCATTATTGATGGAAAGCTGTTTTTATAAGTCTTGATATGAGTTCTTTTAACGACCAACTGACATGGAATGAGACACTAAATTAAATACATTTCATTTTTCTAAGCAAAATGTTTTCTGTCCAAATCCCTCTCCTAAGAGTTGATTAACAGAATGATCTCATGAAGCATTTGTTCCTCAAGAGACTTTGTACATCACTAACTTCTGGCCTTGACTTATTCTTGCAAAACTGATATTTCTCATTTCAGATTAATACTTTTCTTAATTTAAAAAAGACCGATTTCCACCGCTCTTTGTTTTACTGTCTGGTCAGAGATTTTTATAATCTTTATCCCACTGTTTTATGAACAGTGATTTTTCTCACTTAAATGTCAACATCTTCAATAATACTTATCCAGACTGTTACATTAGATTTTTTTTAGTATTTTGCAGCAACCCTGGCTGGTTCCTTATCTGATTTCACTTCTAATTTGGCAGGTATTGGAATTTTAGCATGTCCCAGGCCAAGACTATGTCAAACAGGGTGAACTTTTGATGATCACACACCATTGCATCTAATGAACTCTAATTTACACCACAGGCCTGCTGAAATGGGCACATCCAATTCCACACGCCACAAACATTGGCCCAGAACCAGGGTGAAATTCTGACCAGATGCTTTCCTGGCATTTCAGAAAACAGAGATGGTCCATTGCAGATGAGAGAGAAGACCATCTCCAAGCACTGATATATCCAGCATCAAGGGTAAGAGTGGGGAGTCCATCCACCTTTGAGTATCTTATATCCTAGGTGTATATATTCACAGGGTCAAAGTACTGTCTTTATCACTGCAAGAGCGGAGAGAGAGAAGGAGGAGAGGAACAGGAAGGGGGAAGAAGGGAATAAGAGATGGAGAGAGACAGACAGATACACAAAGCAAGAGAGATCATGGCATGAGGTCAGAGGGTGACTTTAAGAAGTCAGTTCTTCCCTTCCACTCTGTGGACTCTGGGGCAAAACTTGGGCCTCCAGATTTGCATTCAGGTGTGTTTTACCTCTGAGCTAGCTTGTAGCACTTCTTGGCATTTCTGAGTCCTTTGAAGTTGAAGCCTTGTGCTTTTCTTTACTGTGGCAAATTCCTTCTCTTAATCATTTTTTTTTTTCTGATTGTCTCCTATTTTCTCTTCCAGAACTCCCATTTGAAAGTCTAGGACTTTTCTAGTTATTTCTGTGCCTTTGTCTGCCTCCTTATATGCTGCCTTTGCAGCATTCTGGGAGAACATGTTCCTAGTTCTCTTCCAGTTCCCAGTTGTCTTGGGTTCTAGAATTACTTTACCCTTGATAGATCATTGTGCTTAAGAGTTTCCTTAAGAGTCTTACAAGAACTTAAGAGTTCTTAAGAATTTATTCCAATTTCATAAGCACCTTCACTTATGTATGGAAATACTTTTCTTTTTCCAAAAGTATTTCTACATTGTTTTTCTTCTCCTGTGCTTGTTTGAAAAAAATTATCCTCTTGTTTGATATCTTATCATTTGTCTTTACGTTAGCCTCTTCAGTGTGGGAAGTCATCCCGGGGGTTCACAGCAAATGATTGCAAACAGGCTGGCTTAAAACAATGAAACTTTATCTTCTCCAAGTCCTAGAGTTAAAGTGGCAATGGGGTCAGGTTCCCACTTAAAACTCTGGGGAAGAATCTTTTTTGTTATTGTAGTAGTCAAAAAAGCACCTAACATGAAGTGTACCAAATTTTAAGGTGCACTAGTAGAAGTTTCTGCTTATTTCTGTATCTACCTTTGCACAATATAACTGTGTATGTTGCTTTGTGGCACACCCTTAGTGTTTTGATCTGGCAAGACTGAAACTTTACATCCACCAGCAGCAACTCCCCTCCTCCCCTCCAATCTCTGGCAACTACCTTTTTGCTTTTTGTCTGTATTATGCTTACTCCTTTCTCTCCTTCTTATCAGTGGAATTCTGCAGAATTCATCCTTCTGCGACTGGGTCACATCATTTAGCCTAAAGGCTTCAAAGTTCATCAGCATTATAGCATGCAGACAGGGTTCTTCCCCATCTTGGAGGCTGAATAAAACTTCATGTTATGTAAATACTGACACACACACACACACTCTCTCTCTCTCTCTCTCTACTAATGGACACTTAAGTTTCTTTCTATGTCTCTGTGATTCCGTCTGGAGCCAATGAATATGGGACAACAGTCTCTTTGACTTCCTGACTTACGTTCTGCAAGAAAAACGACTAGGATGGAAATTGGCAACTCTGTGCTGGATCTAACTTTGGTTTTCTGAGGGCAGCTCACGGTGTTTCATAGAGAAGTACCATTCTACGTGACCACTGCTATTGCAGGAATACTCCATCCACTACCCATCGCTCCATGTCTCCTTTGCATTTGGCAATCACCATCCTAGCAGATAATCACTGTAGCTCTGATTTGCATTTTCCTGATGATTTCTGATGCTAACCTTTCTTTTACCTATTTGCCCATTTGCACATCTCCCTTGGAGAAGTCTACTCAAGCCCTTTATTTGTCTGTCTTCATTGGAGAAGTGCCTATTCGAACAGTGCCCTTTTTGACCAGTTTATTTGATTATTTATTTATATGATTTTTTTGCTGCTAGAAAATTTCTTCATGAACTTCGAATATCAACCCCTCATGAACTGTTTACTTTGCAAGTATCTCCCCCCAAACTTTCGGGTTGCTTGTGTGTTTTTAACGTGCTCTGAAGTGAGGATATGTGAGGTCTCCAGTTTTGCTCTTTCCCAAAACATCATTGGCTGCAAGGGAGCTTTTAATGCTCTGTGTGAATTCCAGGATTTTTTTTTCTGCTTTTGTAAAATTGGACTTTTAAAAATATTTTATTTTATGAGAGAAAGGGAAGGGGGAGAGAGAGAGAGAGAGAGAGAGAGAGAGAGAGAGAGAGAGAGAGAGAGAGAGAGAGAGAGAGAGAGAGAGAGAATACCATGGCACATTGATTGAAGTCAAAAGACAACTTTCAAAAGTCCTTTTTCTCCTTCTACCGCATGGACTTCCAGGACTGAACTCATTTCACAAGTTTGCAAACAGCACTTTGTCCATTGAGCTGTCTTGCTGGCTCCAGTTCTTGAGGTTTGGATAGGGATAGCTTTAGATGTGGAAAACACTGTGGACATGTTACCATCACTGTATCTCATGATACATCAATGTGAGAAGCTTACACATCTTATTTATATGTTTCAGCGTCTTCCAACAATGTTCTGTAGCTTTCAGTATATAAGTCTTTAGCTTCTCTGCTTATTAAGCAAATACTGTTTTATTCTATTTGGTGCTATTATAAGAAACATCCTTTCTCACCTCCTCTTACCTTCTTGTGTTCACTGGAGAGTGTTGGCACTCCTGGGCTTGAAGTGTCATCACTATAAAGTGTCTTTTCTCCACTGATTAAGAGTGACCCTTCCATATTTCTGTGTGCCAAGTTCTTCTTACTTCAAGGACCCAAGTCATTGCAATGGGACCACTCTGATCCCATAGGATGATTGTCATAAATATGAGTTGTCCCACACAGGGTCACATATTTGCATTCTTAGCTACTCTTAATGTTTGGGAAGGTCATGGCACCTTTAGGAGATGGAGCCTTGCTGGAGGAAGGCTTGTCACAGTGAGTGGGCCTTGATGTTGGTGAACCCCTCCCTGCTTCCACTCTTAGTCTCTTACAGCTTGCTCTCTTGGCCTGCATGATGGACGTGATCTAAGCCACCTCCAGTGTAACGGTTACTCTTACCTGTTGCTGTGAGAGAACACCCAAAGTCAAACAACTTAAGGGAGAAAGGGAGATTTATTCAACTTACAGTTCCAGAAGGGAAATACAGTCTTTCACCACAGAGACGGCATGGCTGGCTGGCTGGCCAAAGCTGAAGACAGGCTACATCATACCCATCTGAAAGGCTGGGGCTGCAAGACTAGGAGAGTCTCTCTTCTTCCTCCCAGTCTTCTGTTCTGTGGCTCCTTTTATCTGGTCCACTACTGCGAGGTTCCAGTGGGATCTAGGGCTGGTCTTTGTATTATTAGGATAATTTCTTCAGGTGGTCGGCTGATCTTAGTTAAGGCCAGGTGTGTCAAGTTGACACCCAGGATTAACCGTCACATCCAGTTTCTGTCTCCACCATGCCTTCTGCTATGGGATGCCCACCTTAACGGACTGTCTCTCCCCTGGAACCATTAAGTCCCATGAGTCTCCTTTCTGCATGAACTGGCTGTGCTGTCTCACAGCAGCAGAGACAGTAACTGCGGCAACACTTCACTTGCTCATATCTGCTGAGTCTATTTCCAAATAAGTCACAGCTACCAGGGGTTAGGCCTGCAATAAAAGTTTTGATGAAAATATTCAAACCGATACATCTATCAAGGTATTGCTTTGTATGATGTTCAGTGACTTTTTCTTTGCATTTGAAATTCTCTGTCTGTGGTTTTTCTTTGTTATCACCAGTCTCTGATACGGGCATGATTCCTGCAGGGGAGGCCTTGAACTAATTCTTTATTGTGCAGATGCTGGCCAATCTACGCTGTTGTTACTGTGGATCTTTTCACCAAAACAACTTTTGCCAAACTCTAGCTTGGGAAGGAGTAAGGAGGAGCCTTCACCGTTCTTGCTAGCACAAGAAGATACAGAAGAGACAAAGATTCATGCTTGGGCATGAATTCCGCAGTCACTCACCTTTCTGTTGGCTCAGGGGTGGTCCTTTCTTGTTTCTTGTATGCATCGCTTCCAATGTTAGACCCTCCCAGATCCTGGGAAGATCTGCAGGGGTTTCAGGCTACGCTTCCCCTGCCCCCCATCTTTCTGGTCCTGTTTGCTTCTCTCTCTTAGTTATGCCTCTAGTCCAGTTGTCTGCTGTGGATTTTCATCCCCGCTGTAGATATGATCCCTTTCATTTCTCTTTTGCCCGAGACAGGGTTGGGGGGGTCAGAGCAGTACATAGGGCTATGGAGTTGGTCTCTGCACTTGTTCCAATTTTCTAAAACACTACATGAAAAGGGAAGCGCCTGCTGAGCTGGAGGAAAGGGTGACGGAGATGGAAAGCTCGCTGGACTCCTTGTCAAGCTCAGTTCTAGACACTCTCCTCTTCCCAGGGTGTGCCTCCCCCTTGATCTGGGGGAAGTTGAAACTATAGTAGTTAAGGGCAAGAATGCAGAAGTGGACACCGTTGAGTTCAAACCAAGCCCTGTCTGCTACTGACAGTGGAGCAACCGAATACATTTTCCTGGCCCTTATTTTCTTCAATAAAATGCAAAGTATAAAAGTTCTCACCTTGGGCCTGGAGAGATGGCTCAGGGGTTAAGACTGTTTCACAAGCAGAAGGTCCTGAGTTCAGATCCCAGGTCCCACGTAAAAATCCCTACCCTGGTGGGTGGAGCCTGGGAAATCCCAGAGCAAACCAAGGAGGAGGTAGAAGCAATCCAGGATGATTCCTGAAATCACCCTTGGTCCTCCATAGGGACACACAGTGCCCTCTGAGACACACACACACACACACACACACACACATACACACACACACACACACACACACACATACACACACACACAATAAATAGATATTTTTTAAAAGTTCTCACCTTCTAGGAGTGTAACTGTGGGATGAGATGACTCATGCAATTGTCTCATGCTCACAGGGGTTGCTTGGTCAAAGGATGCTCTGACTGTGCATTCTAGTGGTCCAGTACTTTGCTAGATCTTTGACTGCAGTGTTTGATTTTCCTACGGGGGAGGGGGGAACCCTCCTTACCAAATTCAGTTGTGTTGTGGTATTTTATCCTTTTTTTTCAGTTTTGATAATCTTTTCATGCAGTGAAAGTGGGTGTAATATACACCCACCCCAAAGAAATGTTTATTTAAAAAATCCCCTGGACTAGATGTGCCCTGACAAGAGTGGTCCTGGCATCCCTACGCCTGCGCACACGCTGAGGAGGGCAGGTCTGGGTCTCCATGACTGTGCAGAGGCCGGGCTCCCAACATGACTGCTACATTCTTGTCAGTTTCTTCCCTGAAGCTCCTCCCTTGGTGGGCTGAGATGAAGTTTGCCACTTTCTCTAATGGAGGTTTTTTTTCTTGGTTACTAATGGAGTCTCTCTTAGGAACTCCAATGCTTACTTCTGGCAGGTCTTTTCAGACCATTTTAGGTACCTGTCAATGTCCAGGGGGCCCCTGTAATCCTATGTATTAGACCTTCTAGCTAGCCTGCTACATCTGCATCTCTATCTGCACAATGAGGGATTTACATAATATATATATATATATATAATATGTTTACTCTTATGTGCGTGTATATATACATATGCATTTACTCATACATGTATGTTTACTCATATGTGTGTGTGTGTATATATATATATGAGTTTTACCATCACTATGACCGCATGCTCAACAGAAATAACCTATAGATAAAAGGACTTATTGTGACTCTTTCTATCACAGGTTTCAGTGCTGGGTCCTTTGATCCATTGATTCTGAGTCCATGGTGAGCAGACCATCAGGCAGTGTGAGCATGCGGAGTATCAGGTCAGCTTGTGGTGAGCAGGAAGCCTCAAGCAGAGGGACCAGGGCTGAGGTATAACCTACAGAACATAGGTTTCTCCCCCCCCACCTACTTCCTCCAGCCAGACCCCACCTCTCAAAGTTTCCACTACCTTCCCAAATAGTGCCATTATCTGGGGATGGCATATTAACCTGTACGGGGACATTTCTTATCTTAATCAGAACATCATACTAATTTGTCGTGATGCCTAAGTGAAATGTCATGCACCCAAAAATCATAGTCCAAAGGATGGAAGAAGGGACCAGACCCAACCTTGTGCACAGTGGACCCATCCCATGTAGCCACTTTGCAAATGGTGGATGAATGAATGCCTACAGGAAGCATGAAGGTAGTGACAGCTGTGGACCACAGACCAGATGGCTTGAACAGCAAGAAGTGACAGCTTACCGTGGCATTCCATGATCAAGGTTTGCTGATATTATTTCTTTTGAGACTCCTCTGCCTGGCTTGCCAGTGACATCATCTGGATTCCTTCTGCGCATGTTCATCCGAAGCTCCTCTTCTTGTAAGGACACCAGTCGTGCTCCTGTAGGATTTACCCGCTTGACCTCATTTGACTTTAATTACCCCATGTAAATGTTCTTTCTTACCAAATGTAGTAGTGCTTCAAGATACTAGGAATTAAGATTTAAACACAGCAGCTCAGTACTTTAATGGTGCTTGAGAGTGAGTAGTTTTTCAATAGGCCTTGATTCCTCTTTTCTTTCTATCCCATCTATTGTCTCTTCTCCATCGCTTCTCAACCCTCGAGTAATCATTAGCGTTGCAGTAATTAAATTCTTGCAAACAAATTAAAGTGAAATCAGTATGAAACACTTTCGGAAAAGAAAAAGAAAGTCTTACGCAACACACAGGCAACACAGATTATTTATATACATAAAGCTATCTTTATCATGTTTATAACTTTCAACATTCCTCTGGGAACTGAAGAAGTTACAATTCATCAGGAAGATTCAATCTGCCGGATACATGTTTGCCTCATTTCATGATCTCAGTCCTGTGAGGTGGGCTTTGTAATTCCTGTTGCAAGATAAGGAAAGCAGGGACTGGAGAGGTGGCTCAGGGGTTAAGCCTCTGCCTTGCAGGCGGAAGGTTCTGATTTGGATCCTAGACCCCACGTATAGACGCTGGGCAGAAGCGGAGCGGCCTGCGCTTCTGGTCCTGGTAGGGCGGAGCCTGTGAATCCCGGGGTAGAGTAAACAAGGTGGAGGTGGAGGCGGTCCATGGTGGTTCCCGAATTCATCTGTGGTTCTACATACACACACACACACACACATGTACACACACACGTGCACACACACGCGCACACACGCACAATTGAATGAATAATAAAAAAAAAAGATGAGGAAAGCAGACCTTAGGTGACATTAATTGCTCATCCAAGTCACTGTGTACTGACACAAGAAGTCTGCTTTGAGAATGAGAAAGACCCGGGGTCTGGCTGCAAAACATTAACAGTACAGTAGGAGGGACCACATTCTGCAGGTGACTAGCAGAGCTCATCAGAGGCTTGAGAGGCAGTGTAGTCCCTAAAGGGCTTGCCACAAAAACATGAAGACTTGAGTTCAATCCCAGCACCCACATAAAAAATTGGCCATGATGACACATGTCTGTCATCCCAGCATTGGGGAGACATTGACAGGAGGATCCCTGAAGCTCACTAGCCAATTGCCGAGCTCCAGGTTCAGGACAGACCCCGTCTCAATAAGTAAAGTTGGAAGACAAGTGAAGAAGACACTTGGTGTTGTCTTGTGTCCTCCACATGCACACGGGCACATACACCCCTCATACAGGCATGCAGACATACACAAGAACCAATCAAGAGGCGACAAGAGTTGCAAGTGAGTTCAATACCAAAGCTTTGAGAGACACATTCATTTAACTTTGTAATATTGAAATAACCTTGCCGTGGAGTAGAGCCAAACTTTAAACATCCTTGACCCTTGAGACAATTCCATGCCTAGGCAGGGGTTTTCTTGGGCATGGGGAGAATGAAAGAGAAGGTGGGTGAAGTGGAAGTAGAAGTCAAGGCCAGGGAAGAAAAAGAAACTGTTCCTCACCATGAAGTCCACGGATGTGTACAAGACAAAAAAGCACTATCCATTAGCCATCTGTGACATGGTTTTTACCCAAAAGGGAATAAAACGAAAGTGAAGAGCTTAGCCTGCAAAAGCTTCGCAGATCGAAGAATTTAAAGTCTCTACATCAGAATGAGTCATGCCACATTTAATGCCTGACAAATGCTGAGGACAGAGATTTGCTTCCTGGTGGAAGCTCAGAGGCAACTCGAGGTTGGGACAAGACCACAGGAAGGGTGGAGAGATGTTCTGTCTCCACCAGTTCACTTGTGATCTTGATGCTTATCCTCTCTGGGCTCAGACTTTGCCTGGAGGACAGAAAGGCTGGCACCTACTAGAAGTAAGACAATGCTCAATCTCTGGGCACATTTGTAGATAATTGGTAGGTTGAGGTAAGCCCAGAGCAAACCTGCAGGAGATCATTTAGTTGATGGAACAGACCCCGCCCATGGTGGATGGGACTAGGCCCTGGACAGTGAATAAAATACAGAGCTGGTTGAGGAACTTGGCATCTTTGTGTCCACTTGGCCAGACATGCTGGTCTGGCAAGTAAGGATGGTCCCTCTCTCAGCCATTATATGGAAAGGGTGTGGTCAGTTCCCTTCGCCCAGGTGTTGATGTGAGCTTTCCTGTCAAGCTGGACTAAGAACTGCAACCAGACAACCATAAGAGAATAAATCTCTTGTTCCCTTGAGCTGTTTGATGGTGATTTTCATCAGCAACCTTGCAGGCAAACTGCAACAGATATTTATCTACTTTAATGAAGCATTACATGCTTCTCTGTTCCTCTAAAGCAACTTTCAGTCCACTCTGAATTTATCTCAGAGTTTCTTGCTTTTCCTTTTCCCATTTCCGCACATATGTGTGTGCGCATGCACGTGTATGTGTGCGTGTGTATGTGTGTGCATGTATTTGTATGTATATTTGTGTGTATATGTGTGTGTTGTGTGTATGTATATGTATGTGTGGGGTATATATATGTGTGCGTGTGTATGTGTGTGCATGTGTATATGTGTGCATGTATATGTGTGGGTATGGGTGTGTATGTATGGTTGTGTGGGTGTATGTGCATACAAGTGTGATTATGTGTGTGTATGTATGTGTGATTATGTGTGTGACTGTGTGTGCATGTGACTATGTGTGTGTGACTATGTGTGTGTGGTGTGTAAGTTTGTGTGTGTGTATGTCTTGGGGTGGGGGGCTGTGTGCTTATTTGTATGTGCATTTACTTATGTGGATGTGTATGTGTTACAATGTGTGTGGAAGCATGCATGTACACATGAGAACAGAGGCCTGTGAATTATACTTGAACATTCTTACACTTTAATCTTTTTCGAGGCAGGATCTCTAATCAAAACCAGAGTTTGCCAATAAGGTGAATCTAGTTAGCCCAGGTTCTGAGTAATTCCTTCTGTAGCTGGAATTACAGGCAAGCCACAACAACCGCTTGGCATTTTTTTTGTGAGATTTGTGAATCTAATCTCAGGTCCTTTTGCTTAGTTGGCAAGCATATTAGCCACTGAACCATGTCCCCGGGTGTGGCCTTTTCTTAGTGTTCCGAGTTTTATGCCCTGACTACATAAAATGGGACAAAAGTACTGCTCAATTAGGTGGTCACAAAATTCCAAAAATCTAATTCATGTGCAGAGCTTGGGGTGGTGTCAGATGTATGGTGAGTGCTCAGTCAGTCCTCACGCTGTTGCTGCTTTAATGCTACCATTGCTTTTAGAGCACAAAGTTAGCAGAGCTCCAGGTCTGGAGAGAGGGGCCAGGAACTCGTTCTGGAAAATGGTGCTTATTCCCTGTTCAGTGTTTGTATCAGTCAATGTAGGGGAGTTAGAAATGGCAAAGACTGTCTCAGAGAGGGGAGGGGGGGTTAAGCCCATGGGGTGCTTGGGAAGTAGACAGAAGACGACATTCTGGGTCATTGCTGCAGATGACAGAACAGAGCAGTGGGTCTGGGGAGAAGCTTCCTCAGCAGGAAAGTCCTCCCGTCCATCTCACCCATGCTGCCTGCGGCTGCCTAGCAGCACCCATCCCACGCCAGGTCTCTAGCCCAACACGACTTTTACCCAGGAAACCTTTCTAAATCTCTCTAGGGCAAGGACTGCATTTATTTTACCCACTGCTGAATTCTTAGAGCTTGGCACAGATTAGGAACACCTGTTTTCCTCCCTTTTCCAAGTCAGTGAATGATGGGCAATCTCACTAGTTCCTATCTGATATCTTTGCCCCCTTTCTCCTTGGTAACGCAATGTCCACATAGTGTGAAAAGGAGTGATTTCCCCAGCCCAGGCAACAGATCATGATTATTCTAGCATGGGGTTACCTAACAGGAATATTGTAGGAGTCACAGATATGTCTCAAAGTTTTGAAGAGGCCATATAGAAAAGTAGAAGGGAAAAGGGGAAATTGATTTTGATAGAACATCTAACCAGATTTTTCCAAAATGTTAGCCCTTCCCTGTAATCAGTAGTGAATTATGAATGTTATATTTTATACTCCTCTTTGTCTATATATTTGAAATGTGCATGTTATATAGGGTGCATTTCTTTATATGAACTTCCCACTGCTTCAAGAGCATCTGGCTAACCATGGTTAGAGGTGTCCTTTTTAGTCAGTAGGTTCTTGTTAGCTGCAATTCCCAGTTCCCGTTTTTCCCAGAGGCTTTATCAGCAAGATAGTCACCACATGACCTAAGAGCCAATGAGGTGAAGAGGGATGCCTGCTCTGACTTCTGGAAATCCATTATGTTCCTGGTGAAAGAAACACATGTGGGAGGGTGAGCGCCCCTCTGTTTAGGCAAACGTGCTTCCTATCCACATGTGGGAGGGTGAGCGCCCCTCTTGTTTAGGCAAACGTGCTTCCTATCCATTAGGCCATGGTCAAATCCAGCTGCTAGAAAATCCTTTCTATTCCTGGCGAGTAGTTAATGTTTTAGGAAATGCCTCAGCTTTTGTGAACCACCTTGTCACGGGATATGTAAACACATGGCCAGATTCCAAGGCGCCCTCTGCAAATGCAGTTGGCATACTTGGTTTGCCTGTGGACCATGGCATTAGTCTGCTTTTTGCTACCATCGAGAAATACCTCAGGCTGGCTAACTTGATACAGAAAAGAGATTTATTGAATTCACAGTTCTGGAGATTTAAGAGCAAGATGTAAGCCTGACAGGGGTTTGGGGAGCACCCTCCGGCAGAGGAAAGTCGAAATTGAAGTGATAAACTCAAG
The DNA here is from genome assembly GCA_023101885.1 of Typhlomys cinereus. Classification (NCBI taxonomy): domain Eukaryota; kingdom Metazoa; phylum Chordata; class Mammalia; order Rodentia; family Platacanthomyidae; genus Typhlomys; species Typhlomys cinereus. Next base: position 631,260 of record JALPQD010000479.1, read on the forward strand.
TGTGGGGAGAAGAGATCAGACCTTGTAGCAAAAAGCCAGAGGGAGATTGGGCCCCACTCTTCTCTGTAAGGGGACACCCCCGACTGACTTCACCTTTTGAAGGTTCACCTCCTCCCAACACCATATGGAGAACCATATTCTTTAACAACTGAAACTTTAAAAAATATTTATTTTTGAGAGAGAGAGAGAGAGAGAGAATGTGGGTTTCCAATAGAACACAGGTCTCCAGATTTGCAAGCAGGCATCTCACCCACTGAGTTAACTCACTAACTCACACCAAACCACAGCAGTCATTGTTGGCCAGACTGTGACCCAGAGAACCACAGACTTCTGTTCTGTGTGAGATGCTGCTTCAGATTTCTTGTCATCGAGAAAAAAAAAAAAGATGAAATCTCTATTTGTTTAAGCTTTTGTGGATTTGGTTTTCTCATACTTGGGGCTGAAAGGAACCTCAAAGAAATAGGAAAGACAGTCGTGCCTGTTGTAATGAATGTCCCTTTCTCCCAAGATCTTCCTGCACAGTCTAAAATTAACAAAATGTATGAATCGCAGTAGGTTGAATATCAGCAATTGACTACTACTTGCTTAGAAAACTTAATCTTTCCTCCATTTAAAGGCAATTTCATTGTGTATATTCACTGTTCATGGTGCTGTGTTGCACAAGAGTTTCATGTTGAGTACTTCTTCTCCTTGTACCTCACCTTGCCTTCCACATCTATCCCTCCTCCCTTTCATTCTCCTAGACAGCTGTGTCTACTTTCTTTCTTAAACTTTATTTATTCATACATTCATACACTCATTTGTGTGTGTGTGTGTGTGTGTGTCTCAGAGGGCACTGTGTGTCCCTGTGGAGGACCAAAGATGACTTTGGGGACCATCCTGGATTGCTTCTACCTCCATTTTGCTTCCCTCTGGGATTTCCCAGGTTCTATCCACCAGGGCTGGAAGTACAGGCTGCCATCCTTTCTGCCTGGCAATTTTATGTGGGATCTGGGATCCGAACTCAGGAGCTTTTGCTTATGAGGTAGAGTCTTAACTTCTGAGCCATCTCTCCAGCCCATACTTTCATATCATATATACAAGTTACTCTTCCTACTGCTGTGAGGCAACACTCATACAGCCAGCTTAAGGGAGAAAGGGAGGTTTATTTGGTTTCCAGTTTCAGAGGGGAAAAATAGTCCGTTGCAATGGAAAAGGCAAGTCAGTGGGCAGAAGCTGGAAGCAGCTTAAGTCACATCCATCATGGAGGCTGAGAGAGCAAGCAACAAACCTTTAGAGCAAACTGGTAGTGGAAGCAAGGTGGGGCTGCCCACCCAGTGTGACATGGCTTCCTGTTGCAAGCAGCTACGCCTAAAGGTGCCATGACCCTCCCAACCATTAGCAACTGCTAAAACTATAAACACATGAATCAGTGGGAGAACTCACATTTAAATCATGTCATATATGTATACGATTTTATGTATCTATAAAATCTGGGAACGACAAATGAGAGAAAACATACAATATTCATCATTCTGGTGTTGGCTTAACTTATTTAATGTGATTATCTCCAATTGTGCTCATTTTCCTGATGAAACCTTAAATTCTTATAACAAACATCAATTATTATTAAAAAAAACTTAATTGTTATAGCAGCTGCCATTGTCCTCTGTTTATGGAGAAGGACCCTAAAGCAAAAAGACATTGTCATAGGTCACAGTGCCTAATAAGTGACAGAAAGAGGATTGGAACTCAGACCCCCATCCGGGTTCCCAAATCATTAGATATGATCACTTACTACATGCTAGGAACTGTTTTAGATTCTTGACTAGATCACAGAGCAGAGCAGAGGGTCCCACCTTTGTAGATTTCATCTTTGAGGAGACGAGACCTCAACAAATTGTGATGGGTTGGTTGTTACTTCAGAAACCTCAAGACCACCAGGATTCCTGCATGCTGCTTACTTCGCTGCACCTCGGTTGTGTCACAGGCTACTTTGCATACAGAGGAATCACGGGATTGGTGTGCGTTCTCCTCTAGCTCATGACCTCTTGCTGAGGGAAGCATGGATGTCACTGACTTTAACACAGCCACAACAACCAACAGGCTTGTGACACTGGTCGAATGAACAATGGATATCATTCACACTGGTATTCACTATTAAGCTACCTGAGAAATGGATGGATATTAAAAAGGATAAATTGGGTCCAAAGGTTTGACAAATATTCCTGCAAGTACCAGAGAATGTGCTGGGCTCCAGGCTCGCAGGAGACTTGGACTAGATGGCCAGTCTGTGGCCAGTAGGGTGAACAAGCCAGGGCCCCTCATCATGGACCACAGAACGAATCCACAGGGGACAGATGTGACGGGGGCTCCCAAGTAGGACTTGCTGGAGCAAACCTCCTGCAGATGGCATGTTGATTTTGTAGTGACTGTCTTCTGACTCAGGGGCATGTGCATTCTTTAGAAAAGATGTCACCTGTGTTACAACCTCTGTGTGCCAGCCTCTATGTGCCAACATCAGAAGCAGGTGAGATGACCCAGTACGGGGTAATCTGATCATCATAAAATGTTAGGAAGACTCAAGACAAGCATCGGACTCCAGGGAGAAAGAGGGGATGGGGGATAGAGAGGATAGGACCTTCCTGAAACCTGAGACTTGATTCAGGACCAAGCCTGCTCCATACTCAATGGCCAGCTCACAAACATAAGGCTCACGGGGTGCGTTCCTCCCCCCCATTTCCCGTTCAAGATGAAAATCACCTTATTGAGTCTAGCGGGGTGTGAGAAGGCCTGTTCTTGCGACTTAGATTACCTACTTTATGGGAGAAAAGACTCTAAATGAGAAACTCGGCTATGCCTTTCAGCCATTAAAAAGTTAATATTCAAGTGAATCTTGGCAGTGCGAATTCGATCCTGAAATTTGATTTGGGACCATAAGTCCAAGTGAAAGAGACCACAGTTAGCTCCTGTTGGGTTTGAGAACTTGGGCGCGGCCAAGAACTTCCTGAGACTTGACTTTTTTTATGTATGCATGATGGCTTGAACTACATTATCCTCAAGTGCCTACTAGTGTCGCCATTGAGCACTGAAATTGATCTGTAACGACAAGTGTGTGTTTCAGTTTGTTTGTTTTTTTTTTTTCTCTGTGAGACGATGCTTGTATGCAACTTAGGGGAACAAGGGATATTTATTCGGCGGACTGTTCTAGAGGGAATGTAATCTACTAGGCAGGAATCACACCGCAGAAGGCTTAGCTGGAGGCAGAAGCAAGAGGCTGGTCAGGTCACCACAACTATCATCAGGAGGCAAAGCAGAACAAAAGCAGTTAGAGGAAGTAAGGCGGAGCCAGAGTGTCACACCTTAAGGTCCTCCCCCTGCCTTATGCCTTTGTCCAGCAAGGCTGTGCCTCTCAAAGATGCTTTAACCTTCCCACACATCACCAGCAGCTAATGATTCAATCACACAAGTCAGGGGAGCGGGGGGCAGCTCACATCCCCATGATGATGCTCAAGGGTTCCTAAATCTGACCATGCTTTGGGAAATGCATTAGGAAAAAAAAATCTTTTTCTAAACCAACCTTCCAGATGCAACTCAGTCAGTGAGGAGAGCCTAGAAACAAGACTTCACTGACATCTGGGAGTCCCTCAGCCACATTTCCCCGCACACTGCTTCAGAACTTTTGGAGGAAATGAAAGCTTTTCACATCCAGCCTTTCTCGTTTTCAGTTCTTTCCAAAGGAAAAACCCTTGGACAGCTCCCTAAAGCCTCGGCTCCCATCCTGGATTCTAGGAGGTGACCAGCTGTATCATTCAGATCATTCGGTGGGACCACAAGAAAGCCTTCGATCTGGCTTCTTATGTTAGAGAATCAGTCCAAGGAGACACTGAGCTTCAGCAAGGGAACACAACCTTCCAACCCTGACTTGATTTTCCATGGGAGGTTGAACCAGAAACTCAGGCAAGCATCCCAGGTTTCTGGGTTTGGAAAAATGAGTTATGGAAGCCACAGTTGGTCTCAGGTGGCACCTGCTGCTGGTAACCTTTTTTTAAAGCTGGCAGATGCTTTGAGGATTAGTAAGGTAGTTAGAGAAAGGGTAGTTTCTGAAAACACGATGTTTGGATTTTACGCTGACAGGAAGCCAGAGGCACTGTGTGTGCTGGGAAAGGCACAAAAACAGAGATATCAGACTCCACTCCAGGGGACAGAAGCATCTAAGTGGGATGTGCAGGCAAGATGAGCAGCGATCTTCTCTTCTTAGTGTAGAAGTGTGGAAGGAAGGTACTGAAGTGAGGACTGGGAGGGAAGGAAGGTGTTTCGAGGTTTGAAGAAAAGAAAACTCACCCAGCAGAGCAGGGGACTGGAGGGGCACCAGGGCGGGATGAACCAGGACCTCTTGTAGATGGACATTTAGAGAAAGTGCTGTCAGTGTGTGTGTGTGTGTGTGTGTGTGTGTGTGTGTGTGTGTGTGTGTGTATAGTCAGATTCAAGTGCCACAGGGCAGGAACTGGATAGACCGGGATGAAGTAGGATGGAGTGGATCATGGCTTTGACTTTGGCACGATGAGATTAGTGAAGGTAATTAAGGTGGACAGTGGACGGGGTGGACAGAAAATGCAAGGAAGTGACTGATGATGAACTCGGGGACTTGTGAGCTGCCCCTTCACAACTCCTCCGGGTGATGCAGAGTAAAATGCAGATTCTCCAGGGGGATGGAAGGTGGGTAGGTTCATCAGTTTCCCAAGTGATAAAATTGTTCTTCTCCTCCAGGCTGTGGTGCCTTGCACAGAAGTGGGTCTATTACCCTTCCATCTCTCAAACAATCCTAATTAAGTTAATTAAGTGCAATGGGACACACACACACACACACACACACACACACCCCAAAGATGTAAGCATCGAAGACGGCCTTGGGAAGAAGAGGGATTCAGTGGGAGGAGAAATGGATAAGAGGAGAATGGACAGAGGAGATTTTGATCGAAGAACATTAAATATATAATGCATGACATATGGTTATATATAGATATATGAAATTGTGAAAAATAACTAAAATTTAAAATACAGGAGCTGGAGAGATGGCTCAGAGGTTAAGACTCTACCTTGCAAGGAGAAGGTTCTGAGTTCAGATCCTAGGTCCTACATAAAAATGCCAGGCAGAAATGGTGGTGGCCTGCATTTCTGGCCCCAGTGTGCAGAGCCTGGAAAATCCCAGAGCAAAGCAAAAAGAAGGTAGAAGCCATCCAGGACAACTTCTGAAGAGTCACCCTTGGTCCCCTCCACAGGGACACATAGTGCCCTGTGATACACACACACACACACACACACACACACACACACACACACACACACACACACATACACATACACACACACACACACACACACACACACACACACACACACACAATTTAAAATATATTGCTGATTTTTAATTTTGTGACCGTTTCCACCATAAAAGAGGGAGCAATGTCTACCATAGAAGCTGCAGAGACTGGATATTTTGAGTGGCACCTATTCCCAGGCTAGATGGTGCTGGACTCCCTTGGTGGGAGAGCAGGAGAGAATCTGGTTACACAATCTTCACAAGCCTTTGGTGACCCTGGGGTGGCCGGTGGCCTGCATATATATTTAGAGAAAACCTAGCTGTTGAAGTCTCCACCCCCTGTCTAAGGGTGCGCACGTGGCGTTTCTTCCCACAAGCCGGCACAGCTGATAAGTCCTCAGCCAGCGCTTAAATATCACATTATCATTGTTTTTCTATTTATCCTCTGCAGGTGTTCTCAGTTCACTTGGCCCAAGTCTCTCTCCTTTCAGAGCTGCCAAACTGTGACTCAGCTCCCGGCAAAGTGGTTTTGCAGCTTCCCCTCTGCCATGACCAGCCTGGACTGAGCGTGCCTGTGTCTGCCCAACTGCTTCTGACAAACTCACCTCATTGACCAGGGAAGGGAATGCCAGTGTCATGGTCCTCCTGGGTCTCTCAGCATTACACACAGGACCGGGAACATAGTAGGCACTCCATAAATGCTTGCTTAAAAGAATAAGCTGAAGTCGCATAAATTTACTTGTGAAAATGATTTTCTTCTTGCAAAACAAAATTGGATGTTGGTTGAGTAAAATTAAATGAACCTATTGTGTTCTACCTCGAATTCAGATATGGGTCAGAAAGCACTGCCCCCAAAGACAGATTGATGTTTGTTTGCTGTTTGGTTTGGAAGGAGAAATAGCTGAGAGGAGAGGAGACTGGGAAATGCTGGTACACCAGAGGGCTCTGCCAATGTTGATTTCTACCTCCTTTCCTCTCCTACCTTCAGAGACTGAAACTTACTTACAGGCAAGAAACCAAGGCCCAGAGAGTTTAAACCACATGCTCAAAGTGGCACAACAAGAAAGGAACCAGTGGCTGCTGCCTGAGTCAGGGTCTTTCTCTCTATTTAACTAGCATGTATGTCAAATCGTTTTAAAACAGAGTTATGGGTTCCTTCATTGAAATACTTTTAAGGAGGAGGACTGTAATCTGTGTTTTTATTTTATGTATGTGTGTATACTTGTTCATATGTGCAGTTGTACCTATATATGCAGATGTGTATACATGTGTGTTTAGAGTCTAGAGGATAACCCTTAAATGTCATTCCTTAGGAATCGCCACCTTATTTTTTTAAGACAGCTTCCGAATAAAAAGAGGTTGCTGAAGCTGTCTGAGGAGAATAGGCTAGCCAGGGCCCCAGGGCCTCTCACGAACTGTCAGTGTGTGCCACGGTGCCCTGCTTTATTTCCTGGGTTTTGGATATTGTGTTTAGTTCTCTGTTCAGATGACAAGCATTTTACTAGCCCACTTATCCCCTTAGCCCTGAAATTTGCATTTTTAATAAAACAAGCAACTTAAGTTTGCAAACCATAGCCCATCAACATCCTCTCTGTCATCAGCAGACCATTAAATTCACCTCGGAGTAGACGCTGAGCTCTACCAAATCATTAATTAATAAGCTGTTGTAGCAAATACCACACTGAAATCTGCCATTGATGGCTGTCGTACTGTGGCGGTTGGGTCTGTGTCGAAAGCAGCCCTGGGTGGGAGTGTTACATTCTGACACTGAGCCGCTCATCCCAAAAGAGCAAGGGGGTTATTGTCAGAATCAGATACACAGAAGACTTTATCTTGTGAGATGCCCCTGAATCCTTCTTCATGGCCTAATTCAAACCCAGGCAGGATGAGTTCTTTAATTCCCTGGATGGGAATTAAAACATGCATTCTTTTTAAACAGCACAAACTGGAAACTGGAGCCCATGACAAGCTAACCTTGGGAGAGCCAAGGGCATTCCGTGGATACTCTAGACAACAATGTACTCAAGGTAACAAAGACAAGAACACGGTCGCTCAGGGCTCCTCCGTAACATGCCTTCACCTGCAGCTTAGCTCACAGCGCGTCTCCAGGGTCTCTGTTGCTATCAAATTTATGCCTCATGAAATGTCAAAGGGAAGTGCTGCTTCCAATATAGCGAGAATTTTCTTCCTTTTTTTTTCTCCCTCTCTCTTTTTCTTTAATGTAATACCCTCCTGGAGGATTTTTGCAACTCTGGATAAATATTTCTCTGTCAGTTCAAATGGAAATGAGCTTCTAACTTCTCAGGAGAAGCACAGTTATCTTTCTTTCTTTCTTTCTTTCTTTCTTTTTTTTTTTTTGAGACAGTTGTTTGAAGTTGATGAGTCAAGGTGTTTGATACATGTCCATCATTGACCATTTGCACTGGAAGCAGAAGTACAGGATCTTTTCCCAAGTGATTGACCTTGTAGGAAGAAAAGGAGGTGAGAGAGGAGGAAGAGAAGGAGGAGAGAGAGGAAGAGGAAAAAGAGGGAGAGGAGGAGGAGGAAAAGGAAGGGGAGGAAGAACGGAGAGGAGAGAAAGGGAAAGAAAGAAGAGTAGTAGGAGGAGGGAGAAGGGAAGAGGAAGAGGAGCATGTATACTTGATCACCGAGAGTGTGTTTGAAGGTTCGAGGAGGAGAGAACAGCCAGTTATCTACCCTTGACTGAAGAATGGTCCTCCTCTATGGGGGAAGGAAACATGCATCTCAGGAGGGACACACAGAGCTGTGAGGGAAGAATATCGCCTAGCCAGCCAGATCAGCTGAATCTATGCTGGCAATTCATGGGCTGACAGATGTCACGGCCACATCACCCACACATTCTTGTTTCTACGCCTGCATGATGTTTGACCACAAAGAGGCCCTAGCAAATCTAAGAACTTTGAGCTCACAGTTACAAGTCTGACCTATCCTTTTCAGACCAAACCTCCTGCAGGATACCTGCTAGAATTTCTGTAGCCCAGGGGTCATTTCTGAAGACAATGGAATTACCTTCAGTCCCTACCTTGAGCCAGGTGCAGTCCAGACATGAGCTCACTTATTCCTCCTGAACACTAGGAGGTATGACTAGTAAAATCATTTGCTAAATTGAAGCTTGGTGTTTGGGTTGAGAAGCTACACTGGTCTGGAGTGAAATCTCACCTTCCCCCAGCTGGTGCCACTGACTGTCAAACTTGTGGAGGGTGGGCCCGTGTCTAAAGCATCCCTGGGTTGTAGCATTACACTCTACAGATACTCTATGTCCTCCGCTATAAAACAAAGACCATACTGTGTCTCTCCTTAACCTGATCCTCTCTTTTTCCTCTTTTCCTTCTCCTCTTTTCCTCCTCCTCTTCCTCTTTCCTTCCTCCTTCTTTTATTCTTTCTTCTCCTTCTTCTCTTCCTCCCAGAGTAAGAACTCAGATACATAGAAGAAGTTATATTTACTTAGCACATACCACGTGTCAGGTCTGTGTCTAAGTGGCTATTAGAGTTCCTCCTTGACACCTGGAAGGTATGAAAGGCCAGAGAAGTAATAAAACAGATCCTGGCTCTTTGTGGTGAAGCTAGGATTTTAGTCTATTCTAGTGCCCTAGTGTTTACCAGTTCTTTCTGAACAGATATGTTGAGCAGATTTTTTTTTTTTTTGCTACATACTTGATCTGTTAGGAAGGGATATGTGTATACGTGAGGAGGGTTAGGATTAAGAAGTATAAATTATGTGAACCCTTTAAAAATAGATGGAGGCTAGAGATAGAACACATGTTCTATTCTGCCCTTTTGTCATTTATAGGGTGAGACTGAGCCGAAGATCTTCTTACCAAAATGATTCCCTGAAGTCATCTACTCCAGGGCTCAAGAGATTGTGCTGATGGACCTAAAGCCAATCAGTAGCTTGTTTGTAAATAGAATTTTGTGGTAACATGGTTGTTTTCATGTTGCCAAAAATTAATATTTTTAATAAAGAGCCTATAACTTCCCAACCTAAAATGTTTACTCTCTGGCATGATTTAATATTAGTTCTTATTCTTATGTTGGTATGAAACTTTTTAAATTGGTATGAATTTTCTGATACGTAATAAATGATGTACAGATAAAACTGGCCTGAGAATTTCCTCCTTGCTGAAGAGCTTATCCAGTACCAAGGAATACTGTAGAAGCTACTGGGGGAGAGAATTAGTCACATGACTCATCAATGCATAAGATCTGAAAATTACAGTAAAAATCACCATGGCACCAGGTGACCACTAGTGTAATAGTGGCATGAGTATCATGGAGACAACAAACAGCTTTCTGATTGAACTCAAGACTCGCTTGTCAGAATGGAACACATTCCTGTTACTGTTGACTAGAACAAGAACCTAAAAAAGGGAGGAGCCAAAACTGCTCTGTAAATAACTGCTATTATACCCATAGATTTGAAGAATGCTTAACACTCAGCCTAGAAATCTTCTTCAACAACAAAGGTAGAGGATCTAAACATCCTGATAAGATGGGAGTGAGTGAGATGGATTGATGAAGAGAAGGGAAAGAGATGGGAGGGAGGGGGGATGGAGGGAGGCAGGGATAAATATTCAATATGCTTATAAAACTAGAAAAATGAAATAAAAAAAGGTGTTGTGGTGCTCAGGAAAGCTTTAATATGGTTCACAAGCCTCCAAAAGACTGAGTGGTCTCCTCCTGAGCTATCACAATCACAGGGTGGCTTCATAGTATGAGACCTCACAAGTTGCCTGAGATTAGAAGAAACCTTCCAGATATCACATATTCTCTATGTGTATGTGCCTTCTGCAGCGTAGGTCCTCACATGGCTTTGAAAGGGGCCCAGACAAGTAAGGACTCTCCCACATTCCTCACATCCACATCTCCAGTGTGACTTCTCATGTGTCTTCAAGAAGATGAAGAGCAGCTGAAGGCTGTCCCACATTGAAAATGCATTTCTCTGCTGTTCTTCTTGCATATACAATAAGGTATGTCTGAATGCCTTCTAATATTTCTTGCATTCACATGGTTTTCTCTCAGGGTGTATGTTCTCACGTGGCTACTGAGGACTAACAAATAATTTTCTTACATTCGTTACCTTTAGGCCCACTATGAATTCTTTCTTTTTAATGGTAGCATGAATTGAACCTAGGGTTTGACACTTGCTAGGCAAGTGCACTACCACTGAGCTATAGCTTTAAACCCATTACTAGTTCTGATGTGTGTCATAATGAGAAATGACTAGAGACCCTTCCTGAATCCCAAAATCCCACCATACTTTCCTAGAATGCTGTCTTACAAGTACATGAAAATTTGGGAAAATAAAGGTCTTTCTAAACACCTTACATTCACAGTGATCTCTCTCTACTTAGATTTTTTTTACATATGTAAAGAAAGAGGGAGAGTTGGATTTTCTGAATGCCAGAAATCCACAGTGTTTTTCTCTGGAGTGTTTTCTCAAAGGTGCTTAACAAAGGACAACTGAAGGCTTTCCCACATTACTTGCATAGTGTCTTGTGAGTATATTTTCTCAAATGTTGAGTGGTTTTTGAGAATGAGTGAGGACCTTTCCATGCTATTGATAATCATACTCTGTCTCTCTAGTGTGAATTCTCACATTGTTAAATAAAGAGAGAAGCCAAAGTCTATCTTCACCACAGACACTTCTATGCTCTCTGGGATATGAAGATACTCCTTGCATTCATAGTTTGCCTTCACACCTGCTCTAAAGAATGAGGAACAACAAAAGCGTTTGCACATATCCCTACATTCATACAAATTCTCTTGGATAGAAATTTCTATAGACTTCTTTGATAGAAGCAAGGTGTTGGCCAGCCTTCCCACATTCCTTGCTCTGATTGGTCTGATTGCTTCTAGTGTGAGGTTTAGTATGGCTCTTCAGTAATGAATGGAACAAAGAAGACTTTCTACTTTCATGGTACCCATAGGATTCTACTTCAATAGTTCTCTTAATTTTCTCTTTCCATCCATAGGTCTTTTCCTGGATAGTTTTTATCTTTGTGGTTCCCAGTTTTCACATCAAACAGATGAGTAGGAATCATGTCTTTCAAATCCTATCTGTTCATTGCATATTTTTTCCTACATCATTATCTTAAAGAGAAGCTAACTCATCATTATTAATTTGAGTCTCTAAATATTTCCAGTGATCCCCCATTCAGATGTTCTTCACGAGTCCTCTTGTCACTGTTTGCAGCTCTTCATCTTGTTCCCTCTTGTTTCGGTCTGTGGTTACATGAGTCTCTTATTTGTGGACTCATAGCAAGACAGAGCATCGTGGTGGGAAGCCTACGCAGAGCAAAGCTGAGCAGCCACCTCATGATGGTGGGTAAGAAAAGGGAAAAACATTGATTTCACTACAGGAGATGTTTGAAAAATCTCTGACCTAACTCAGAAGTCTTTAAGCTATTGCAATATGCTCCATTATTTGGTAGTAAATAAAACCTACACCCTTTAGTTTACATGTATATACTTTTTTATTTATAAACATTTAAATGGAGTGTAATACTAGTATGTTTTCTGTCTTAAACCACTTAACAAATAGAAACTTAAAAATGAGTTGTTAAAAAAAAGTTAAGTATGTTTTTTCTGGATTCCCTAAGGTTATCTTATTCTTTCTCTAGTCTTAGTGTTATAGACACTGATTTAGAAAACGATTTTACACCTGATGTTGGTAGAGACACATTAAAGATTGCTACAGACGAGGAAAGAATTGTGTTCATTGGTATGGTTTAATGTCATGAACTCACCTAATTATTTTTGTCCCTCTATGGTACAGATTTCATTCAAAAGAGAGATTTTGTTCCTAAAGATAGCTTCAAAATGGTTAAGAATCCTTTCTTCAGTTATGATAGACTGGCTGAGACCAGATCTGCTCTCTCAGTATAAGCTATTAGAGAACAAGACATAGCATCTAACATGCTTGCAGACATTGGGCAACAGGCAATAAGCAGGATCTGAAGAGGAGTTGCCCACGGTGTGAGTCCTGCCCTGCCTGGCTCCCCTCCAGAGGCAATTCTCCAGTTGTGCTGGTTAAACATGGTATTAGCCCTGGCTGTCCTCTGGAGATGTTGCTCCAGTTGTATTGCATGCAGTGTTGAGATGGAGCGTTGGGGATAGGAGTTCCAGAAAGCTGTAGCAGCTGATGCTGATGGTCCATCTAAGCAACCAGGAAGAGACAATACAGAGAGCTTTGGAAATCTACATAGGGATCCTTTGAAGTCTGTTGTTGAATACCAAGCGCGCTCTCTCTCTCTCTCAACCCCATGAAGCAGGGCAAAGAACAACCAGTGAGCTCAAGACTGGAGGATACTTAGAGAACATGCAGCCTAGAGACCTTTGAATTGTAACTGTACCAAGAAAGAAGAGCTAGTGGAGACACAGGGCACTATGTAGGGATCCTCCAAAGATATGCATTAATAGTGAGGCTAGTGACATGAGGTGGAGACCATCTGGTATCTTCCTTGACACAGTTTAGAAACAATCCTCAAAATCAGGCAGCAAAGATAAAATGAGATATCTCCCTGCTGGAAAGACCCAGCATCCTTTAAGGAGAGCGTCTAAAAGTCCAATCCAATTAGAGAAAATATATATATATAAAGAAACAGGAAAATGTGATTGGGGAAAGTCAGGAAATAGAAGCACCTAGAAATGAGTGAGACAGTGTAAGTATCAGACGTGGGTGTAAAAAGGATGAGTAAAATATACGCATGGAATTAAACAAAAGCATAAACAGAATGAAGAGAGTAAAATACACAAATGAGCCCATGAAACTTACATAATATCTGAAATAGAGATTTCATTGGTTGGGATTAACAAGTCATTTGAAGATTAGAAAAAGTAAAATCAAAGACATGAAAAGAGAAGCATGATATATTTTGCCCTGTGATCTACTTGTGTTGCATCTTCAGTAACAGGGTCTTACTGACAGTTTTTGGAGAGCAACCAAGAGCAATGGCAAAAGCCTATAGTGTTTGGGGGCCTTTACGATCTCTCTGACCAACATTTTATCAGGAAGTATGAGGACTTTCTCCTTGCTGGATAGCTTACACAATACCACAGAATACTGTAGAAGCTGCTGGGAGAGAGAAATAATCACAAGTCACATCAACAGCATAAGATCTGTAAGTTGCAATATAAATCACCATGGCAACAAGTGACAACTTGTAAACGTGGCATGAGTAACAAGGAGACAACCAGAAGCTTTCTGATTGGACTCAAGACCCGCTTGTCAGAGGGTACCCATCCCTGTTACTGCAAACTAGAACAAGAACCTAAAAAAGGGAAGGAAATAGATCACTACAGAAGACAGCCAATAAACCTATAGGTAGGAAGACAGTACATCAAACTGCTCTGTAGGCAGCTGTTATTATACCCATAGAATGGGAACTCACAGCAGAAACCTTTGGGTCTAAAGCTGGATGAGTGAAGGGAAATGCATGTGTCAGTGGGGTGGCCTGAAGATATGTAACTTGTTACACTATGGAGGTCTGAATCCCCAAAAGAGTAGACAAGCTAGAGTGAACCCTGAGGGCCATAGAAGCATACAGGCGGAAAGGTGGGAGGGTGTGAGAAAGAATGGTGAAGGAAAAGGAGGGGAGGGATGGAAGATGGATGAATACTCAATATGTTTGTAAAAGTAAAAAAAAATAATAAAAAAGAAGAGTGAAAACATAAATTAAAAGAAAAAAAAATTCCTTGAGAGTATGTGGCTCTTGACATGAGACTATATCATGGTGTGTAGCATTCTAGGATATCCTAGTAGAATAAACAGCAAAAGAAAAAAGATATTTGAAAAATTTTGAATAATATCCAAATTTGTTGAAAATTACAGATCCAAGCATCTTAGCGGAATTCAGGCAGCACGAACAGAGGAAACTAACCAAGGTATATTCTAATAAAATTACTGGAAGCCAGTGAAAACACAAAGATAGCTTGGTTCCACCCAAATATGTGTAAAATGTTCAATAAATAATGACTGTGTCAAAGAAGAAATCATAAGACAAATTACAGAACACTTTGGATTAAATGAAAAGAAAACTGAATATATCAAAATTGCACAATGAAGCTAAAACAAAGTTCAAATATGTATATATTTTTTATTTTTTGATAGTTTCATTCAAGAATACCATGGATTTAAGTCATTGTCATAGTTAGATATGACAATTTGTCAATTTGATGACTGAGGATTTGAGCTCTGGGTACATTTACAGATAACTGGTAGTTGAGTTAAACCCAGAGCAGAACCTGCAGCAGATTGTCTAGTTAATGAAGCAGACCTAACCCATGGTGAGTGGGACTAGGGCCTAGACAAGTGAATAAAATACAGAGCTGGTTGAGAGAGTTGGCATCCTCCTGTTCACTTGGCCAGACATGCTGGTCCGGCAAGTAAGGACCGTCCTTCTCTCAGCCATTATGTAGAGATGGTGTGGCCAGTTCTCTTGGCCCTTAATGATGGTGCATGCTCTCCCGTCAAGCTGGATAAACAACAGTAACCAGGAATCGTAAGAGAATATACTCCGAATTCCCTTAAATTGTTTGGTGGAAATTTATCAGCAACAATGCAGGTGAACTGCAAATGCTTTTTGTTCCTTATTACCCAGTGAGGTCGCTCCCCTCATCCCAGTGGAAACCTTCTCCCGTACATCAATGGGCGTACCACGGAGAAAATTATCTTCCCTTCCTCCATCCAGCATTCAGTACTGTTTCAGGGTTAACGGATGGAATTGGAAAACATACTGAAAGACACATGAAGACAAGCATTACATGTTCTCTCTTACATATGTATGTTAACATTGAACCTTCAGATCTGTGTTCTAACCTGTAACAGTCATAAAGCTAGAAAGGGACCATCAAGAGGGATATGAGAGTAGCAAAATGCAGGATGTGAGAAAAATTTATAGTTCTATAAAATTGATCTGTTCCCATACTCCCATTTTATAAGAAATCTGAGGCATGTTACGTATTTAACTAATAGGTAGATACAGGAGTCAACTTGATAGGCTGAAGGCTTGGAGCTCTGGACATTTATGTAGAATTGATAGTTAAGCCTAAAGCAAACTTATAGGAGATTGTCTGATTGATTGTCCAAACCATGATGGGTGAGGCTAATCTCTGGGCAGGTAAATAAGATGGAAAGAGCTGGTTGAGGAAGTTGGCATCCTTCTTACACTTGGCTAGACATTCTGGTCTGACAAGTAAGGATCGTCCCTTTCTCAGTGGTGCTGTGGATGTGACGTGGCCAGTTCCCTATACCCCTAGTGCTAGAGCAGACTCTTTTGCCAAACTGGGTTAAGAATTGTAACCAGACTAATGTAGAAGAATATAAACCACTTTCCCCCCAATAAATCGTTTAATTGTGAATTTATCAGCAACATCAAAAGAAACCATAACACCTAAGGCTACACGTTTACAGTTAGGGCAATAATTAGATTGTTCTGGATCAACCTTTTGCTTTCTTTTTACTTGTCTTTGAAATTTTTCCTTTGGACCTTGCTCAGCGTTTTGTGGAGCAATCTGTCCAGTCCTTGCGTTGTGCTTGCTTCCTGTGGCACTCCTTACAGAAGCAGTCCTTCGTAGCTATCACCAAGCATCCTGGGGAGGATGCGGCGTGTCTGGTAGAAGCAGATGCTGAGAAGTCTCTGGATGACAGGAGCAGCACACCCGACCTACAGCATGCCTCACCTACAGAGGGCATGGGGAGAGAGGGGTGGGAAGAACCCCTCAGGGTCCCGAGTCACGCTCTTGCTAAATGGATGGCTCGGTATCTCCGGTGTGGTTAAGTTGCCCATCTGACATCATGCAACAAGCATTGCTTCCTGAGAGCTGGGATTGCAGGTGTCACTCACATCTGGCCAGACCCCAAAGATCTTTGCTCTCCTTCCTTTTTGTTCCACATTAAGGAGGGAACAGTCACAATTATGTTCTTCCTTGCTTGACACTGAACCAGATTTAACTGGATTTTATATGCCCAGCAGTGCTCCGTGGGCCTTAACCTGAGGCCATTGCCCTCCTTGAGTCACCCATACCGTGCTGCTCCTGAGTCCAAGTTTCAATTATCTACTTCAGTAGAAACTTTTAGCAAACAGTAATCCCTCTCCTTTTGGGATCTGCCAACAGGCCGTAATCTCAGTTAGGAAAACATTCTGTGTTTGAAGTCAAAGCCAGCTGGTGTGGTCCGTGGGGTTAGTGAGCAGGAGACACCGAGCAGACATTGACCTTGCGGGCCACGTGTATGCTGAGCTGCCTGTATGCTCACAGCTGCGAGCTGGTGTGTCTACCCGGGTTGCTTCCCCATGAAACTGGGGGTCCTCAGGCGGCTCACTGTCCTGTCAGGATGCAACATTTGTAAGCACCCTTGCATCTCCAGATGTCCCCTGGGGTTTTGGGCACAATACTTCAGATGGTCTTGGGCACAATGCTTTGCAGCTCACACAGGACTCGGAGAATGCAGGGGAGCATAACATGGCCTCCACAGCCAGATGCCTTGGCCTTCAGCCCCAATTCTGCTTCCTACCAGCTCTGGGTTTCAGACAGGCCACTAACTCTCTATGCTTTGGTTATTATTGAATTTTTAAAATGGTTTTAATAAGGTCCTTATCTCCCAGATCCTTGTGAGAATTGGTGAGTTAATGTCCAATTGTCCCTTAGTGTCAAAGCAGATACTCAATCTCATAGAAAATGGTGAAGTGTCTGTATAAGATTTTGCACATCCTATATAATTTAAAATCATCTCTAGAGTTTTTACAATACCTAATATAAGGCAAATGCTATAGTTGTTACATGGTGTTACATAGGGAAGAAGAGAAAACACCTGACTGTATTCAGCACAGAGGCATTGTGTGTGCATGTGCTCATATGTGCCCGTGTGTGCATGTGTTCATATGTGCCCGTGTGTGCATGCACTCATATGTGCCCGTGTGTGCATATGCTCATACGTGCCTGTGTGTGCATGTGCTCATATGTGCCCGTGTGTGCCTGTGCTCATATGCCCGTTTGTGCATGTGCTCATATGTGCCCGTGTGTGCATGTGCTCATACGTGCCCGTGTGTGCATGTGCTCATACGTGCCCGTGTGTGCATGTGCTCATACGTGCCCGTGTGTGCATGTGCTCATACGTGCCCGTGTGTGCATGTGCTCATATGCCCGTGTGTGCATGTGCTCATATGTGCCCGTGTGTGCATGTGCTCATATGTGCCCGTGTGTGCATGTGCTCATATGCCCGTTTGTGCATGTGCTCATATGTGCCCATGTGTGCATGTTCATGTAGAGGCCAGAGGTTGATATCAGATATCTTCTTCCATCATTCTCTCCCTCCCTCCCTGTCTCCCTCTCTCCTTCCCTCCTTCCCTCCCTCCTCCCTCTCTGTCTTTCTTTCTTTCTTTCTTTCTTTCTTTCTTTCTTTCTTTCTTTCTTTCTTCTTTATTTCTTCTTTCTTTCTTTCCTTCTTTCTTTTCTTTTTTCTGCTCTTCTCTTTCTTTCTTTTCTTGCCTCTCTCCTCTCTCTTTCTCTTCTCTTTCCTCTTTCCCTCTCTCTTCTCTCTTTTCTCTTCTTCTCTCTCTCTCTCTCTCTCTTCTCCTTCTCTCTCTCTCTCTTTTCTCTTTCTCTCTTTCTCTCTTTTCTTTCTCTCTCTCTTTCTCTCTCTTTCTTTCTTCTTTCTTTCTTCTTTCTTTCTTTCTTTCTTTCTTTCTTTCTTCTTTCTTCTTTCTTCTTTCTTTTCTTTCTTTCTTTCTTTCTTTCTTTCTTTCTTTCTTCTTTCATTTTTTAAAGAGGTTCTTTCACCAGTCCGCCTGGGTCTCACCCGTTGACCTCGGCTGACTGGTCAGTGAGCTGCAGAGACAGGGCAATCTCCTCTTCCCTGTGCTGGGATCGTAGGGGGCGAGCTACAGCACCCACTTTAGTGTACACCACAAGCATTTCACCTACTCAGCCGTCTCTCAGTTTTCCTTTGAGTATTTTCTATCTGCTTGAGGTAGGTCACAAATGCAGCTCCCACGGGCACGGAGGGCCAGCTGCCGTGGGGCACACAGACCAGCACTGAGGACTCTTAATAACCCACAGACACTGGGATATATCTTGCCTCACGACTTTCCATAGATGTTTGTGGAGAGCGGTCAGCGACTCCCTCCCCTCCCGGACAGGCCATGAGTCTTGGTTCCAAGCGTCAGAAGCTGAACTGGAGACCAGCTCAGCCCAAGCAGACGATCAGGCTTCTAGTCTGTCTTGGTTAGCGTGGCAGCTTCCCACAGCAAGTATGAAGAAAGCCTGGGAAGAAACAGAGAGCAGGCCCACTGAGGGATTCTGTAAGGACTTGGGTACGAGATGACTCTCTCTCTTTGTTTTTGAGCACACTTTTTCTCTTTTGGTGGGGGTATGTGTGTAGGTGTCTGTAAACTACTTTCAAATGTTTAGGTACATTTGAAAACTTTTAAAAATATTATCTTCTAGCCCTTCCTTCCTTCCTTCCTTCCTTCCTTCCTTCCTTCCTTCCTTCCTTCCTTCCTTCCTTCCTTCCTTCCTTCCTTCCTCCTTCCTTCCTTCCTCCTTCCTTCCTTCCATCAGTCAATCAACATTTCCTGAGAACCATGGATAAACACCAAGTAGAAGATGCAGCACTGACATGTCAAACACAACCTCTGGCTGAGCAAACTGGAGTTCCAACAGTGTTCAGGGAGACACCTATGTCCATGGCACAAATGAGCTATGAGAGATCGGAGCTGGGGAGGGAAGACGGCAGGGAGGGCGGTGACCAGGTGCAAGGACTTACTCCATGAGGCGGGGCATACTGTCCCTGGCATGGGTGGCTAAGGGGTGTGGTATACAGAGTGGAAGGCAGCTGCAAAAAGTGACTAATGGCTGTCGCTTTTCCTGTCCACAGAGGTAGGTGCTTGCATTAGAGGATATTCTAGGCTTAGGGCTTTTCTTGACACTACACAATTGCTCTTCTCAGTCCCACCTCTGAGGACAGCTTGATGCTAAGTATTTTTGCTCAGAGATATGGCAAGATTCGGGGTAACTGTGGGGCACATGTGAGGGAGCATGCTCACATGTCTTGACTGATGTGATGGGGTGTCCTAGGCCTGCGGGTCAGAGGAGGGTTCTCTGCTGTGCCCTGAGGCCTGTCACAAGAAGACATCAGCGTGGTGTGAGGTCAGAGACACAGGCCGGTGGATGTCTCTGATGGCTGGCCTGGGAATGAAATAGAAAGCATCACTTGCCTTTGGCATAAGCTCCCTCCCAGCAGTCCCAGCATGGCACAGTCACCAGGATGGAACGATGACAACAGAGTTGCTCATCCGACTGGCTGAGGTCCAGATTCTCCACCAGGATACACTTTCCTATAAAAGCAAGGTTACTGGGGGAACAGGAGTACACACCCCAATATGCCCACGATGTTGGTCTATTTCCTTAGTCTAACAAAAAGCCCAAGGCTAGGTACAAGGGTAGAGACTGAAAGTTCCCACCACTTCACAATATTCCCTCCATCTAGGATCCAGGTTTTAGAATATGAACTTTTGGGGGCCAAAGCAAGTTCTAATTACAGGACTGTGGATAGGCAGGCTTGGATATTTTTCTTTGGGGAGTTGATTCTGTCTCTCTCTCTTTCTCTCTCTCCCCCTCTCCTTTTCTCTTCCTCTCTACCTTTCTTTTTCTCTCTCCCTTTTTCTCTCCTTCCCTTTCTACTTCTCCCTTTCTAAAGCTGCTTCTCCTAGCCTACCCTGTTTCTCTCATTATAGAACTTATCACATTTTATCAATTACAGATCTATATTTTGTGTCTTTCATCACACTCTAAGCTCCAAATAGGCAAAAATTTCATTCCCCGGTAGGCCATTTTTTTTTTTCACTCAAAAAACCTCTGTCCAAATCTTTCTTCTTCCCTTTGCATTTTGATTGACACATTATAATTGCACATATTTATGGAGTACGAATGATGTCTCAATTCATACGTACATTGTGTAATGATTAAATCAGTGTAATTAGCATATCTGTCACCTCAAACATTTAGCTTTTTTTTTTTTGTGGGAAGAACATTCCAAATCCTCTCTCCCAGCTATTTTGAAGTATGTAATTCATTATTGTTAATCATAGTCCTCCTACTGAGATCACCAGAGCTTATTCCTCCTCCTTGTTTCTACTCCCTCCTACCCTCCAGCCTCGGGTAACCACCGTTCTAATCTCAGCTTTTATGAGATGCAGGCATGAGTGAGATTGTGTGGTGTTTGTCTTTCTGTGCCTGGCTTCTTTCACTGAGCATAATGTCCTCCAGTCTTACCCATATGGCCACAATTGACAGGATGTTATCCTTCCTCTGTCTGAATAGTCATCTGCTGTTTAAATTGTGAGAGAATCTCTCTGATCAGAATGAGTAGCATCAAAATGAAGGACGTTGTTAAATACTGGTGTAGATGTGGTGAAAGGGAAACTCCACATTGTTCGTGGGACTGTGAGTTAGTATAGATATCATGGACGACAGTAGGTGGCTCCTCAGAAAAGTTAAAAACTGTATACCAGTTGCTGTGAGACACCACTCAGACTTAGCATCTTAAGGGGAGAAAGGGAGATTTATTTGGCTTATGGTTCCAGAGGGGAGATATAGTCCATTATGACAGAAAAGGCATTGTGGACAGGCAGAAGCTATAAGTGGCTCAAGTCGCATCCATCATGGAGGCTAAGAAAGCAAAATGGTTCCAGGTGAATAACGTGGGGTCTTTGGTGTTCTGAGTTATGGTTTACTGTTGTTTTCAGTTTTGCTTTTCCTGCACTGCCTTTGGCTGCATCCTGATTGTTATCAAAGGTCACCTCCTAACCAAAGATAAAAGACTGTTTAAACGAAGATCTTACTATAAGAGGAGACTCAAAGGTAGATGGAAGAATAGGAGTAGGACACAGCAGTGAGGTGGGAGTGGGGTCAGTGTCCCATTTTCTGGATGGTTACTGTCTGTCTGCCAGTCCCTATATCCTCCCTGATTGGCGAAATCAAATCTTTTTAGTCCCAAGAGACCAGGAAGTGAAGTGAGATTGAGCTGCACCAGATATCTCACTATTTACACGCAATACATGATCATGGCCTACATTAGTTGCCTGGAACCAGACCAACCAAATCTCTCCCCATCCTAAAGCTCAGGGAACCTTGTAGAAAAGGACGTGGCATGATCGTAAGAGCCTAAAGATGGGAGGACCAATGATATGCAAGATACTCCACACAAGTTAGGACTGCGACAGCCAGTATTGGACTTGCTTGACTGCATAATGGCTGACATGTCAATCATCCCCCTCCTCCTAAGTCTAGCATGGATCACAGGGGAGAAGGCTCCAGAAAGTAGAATCCTTAAAGACAAGGCATTGAACAGTCATAATAGAGTTCCCATACTAACAGAGAACCCAAGAAGGGGCTCTGGGCAACGCCACTGAGTCCCCTCACTAGGGGAAAGACTCAGAGGGAGGTTTGGTGTTTACATAAATGGATTCTCCAGGGGATCGGAGGGAGGGAGGGGGCACCCAGGAGAGGGGGAGTGATGAGATGCTCCAGGGGATGGGAGGAAGGGAGGTGAAAGGAAGGGGAAAGGGAGGGAGAATGCAATGGGGGACAATTGGGGAGGGGAAGGAGAGGGAGAAGATAGGGGTACCTATTGCATGATTAGGAAAATAATAAAATGTGGGAGAAAGTAAAACCTCATGCTAGTGATTAACTGGCAAATAGGATTGAGTAAATAAGAACATGGTATTGCTGAAACTCCTTTGGATTCAAGTAAGTTGCAGTGGAAATACAATGACAAACTAATTACATTTCACAAGAAGTGGATAGAAGATCACAATGATCAAAGACTTAGAAACAGGCTTTTGCATTCATTGTAATGTTAAATTTTGTTCTCCCTGAATGTTTTGCTTTTATATAGTAATTAATAATAGGATAATGTCACAATCAAAAAGAAATTAAAAACTATATTTTGTTTGAAAAAAAAGAAAACGAAATGAAAAATTGCAAGAGTAAACTTCCCTAGGAAGCAGGGTGGAACTAACCAACCCCAAGACCCACCCCTGTGACATGCCTTCCTTCAACAAGGCTCCAAGGCTCCACCTCTTAAAGGTACTGCCACCTTTCTAAACATCAATTAAGGGTTCAAATACATGAGCCCATTGGGGACAATTCACATTCTAACCACGGCAAACCAAAAGTACCAGATTGTCAGCAGTTCCGCGATGGGATGTACAGGTAGAGGAAATGAATGAGACATTTGCACCCCTATGTAAATAGCAATGCTTGACAACAGTTGAGATTCAGAATCATCCTGAGCGAACATGAATAAACAGAATCATCCTGAATGAAGAGACAATGTGGACGTTAGTAAGTTGGATGAATGAGAAATGGGAAGAGCATCCCTAAAGAAAATGCATGTATATGGGTTAGAATAGTCAGGGAAGGCTTGGGTATTAGTTTTCTTTCTTTTTTTGTGTATATGTACAAGGGGGCATTTGAGTGTGTGATTTTTGTGGAGGCCCAAGGATGATGTTGAGAATCATCCCAGATTGCTCTACCTCCTAATTGCTTTGCTCTGAAGTTTCCCAGGCTCTACCTTCCAGGGCCAGATTTTCAGACCCCCACAATTTCTGTCCGGCATTTCCATGGGACCTGGGACTTTAAACTCAGGTCCCTTTGCTTTTGAGGCAAAGACTTTAACCTCTGAGCTGTCTCCCTAGTCTGTGTATTAATTTTCTATTCACGCAAACTATTTTTTTAAAATCTTTTCAAAATTACCAGAAAATAGCAGCTTGAGGCATATATGTCTCTTGAAGATTTTTGTAGCTTAGATATCTAAATGCAGACTAGAGGAATCCTCTCGATGTCCACCGTCAAGATGTTGGCTACGCTGGCTCATCCGGAGCTTGGAGTCCTCTTGGAGGGTCATTTTGGTGGCTGGAAGAATTCTGTTCCATATGGCAGAAGAGTAGATACTCTCAACACCTGTCCCTGTGGTCAGCAAAACATGGCTGTAAGCCATCCTTGAGATTAGTAAAATAAACTGTCTGAGCACCACTTCTTTCATCAAATAAACATTTACTTTTAAATTTATGAGATAGCTATAAAGTAGCACAGAGCTTGTGATGGTTAATATTGTTAACGTGGTGTCTAGGTGACTGGCACAACAGAGAGATATGCTCTAGTTTAAGGCTAGCCTTCGGGCACACCTGAAAGGGAGTGTCTTGGTTGTGTAACTGGTGTGAGAAGATCTAGCTTACTGAAGGGACCATTTGTCAGAGCGACTCTACATTTGCTGACAAAATAACTTATAGAAGAAGCAGTTTTATTCTAGCTTATGATTGTCTGGTTATAGTTCTTACTCCAGTTTCGCAGGAGAACTCACTCCAACACCAGGGGCCGAGGGAACTGGCCTGCTGAGAGAGGGACAAACTTCCCTTGCCAGACAATATGTCAGTCCAAATATGGCAAAGAATGTCAACTTCCTTACCGGCTCCCTCCATCTTATCCATGGGTAAGGGGCTTGCTCCACCCACCATGGACTGGGCCTTTCCCATTTATTAGACAGTCTCCTTCATGCTTGCCCAGGGTTTAAATTAACTGCTAATTCTTTACAAATGTGCCCACAGCTGGAGCCTTCAACTGTCAAGCTGATGCCTGTAGTTAACTATCACACCATTCCATAGGCAGGAGACCCAGAACTGTATAAAGATGGAAAGAGTGCGCCAGCAAGCAAGCAGGCATTGGTTGATTGATTGCTCTCTCCTCTCATTGTGGATATGATATGTCCAGTTCCCTCTGCCCCCATGCTGGGACTTCCCTTGTCACTGTGAAGTGTAACCCTGGAATTATGAGCAGAATGCAACACTTTCTTCAGTAAGTTGTTGGGCCAGACACTGTCACAGTAATGAGCTGAGTAACTGAAACAGAAAGTTTTTTATGTAACTTACACCACTTTCACCAACAAATAATATCATGTATTAGCTTGTGTTATGGTTTGGACATAAAATGATTCCAGAGGAGTCATATGAGTTAAAGGTTTGGTCCCCAGATGGAGGTTATATTAAAACATGATTGGATCATGAGGAAGCTGACCTCCACTGATTAGCCCATTGGTGAAATTATAGCTGGACGGGCTAGTAGGATACTGTGTGTGATACATTCAGGTGTCATGATCACAGTGGACAGCTTGAGCTCTAGGTACATTTGTGAAAAATTATCTTGAGCAAACCCGCAGAAGATTTTAATAGCTGGGGAAGGCCCGGCCTGTGATGGTGGAACTTTTCTCTGAGCATGTGGATAAGATTGAGAGGGCTGATCCAGGGAATTGGCATTTTTTGGTATACCTGGTCAGACATGCTGGTATGTCAGGTAAGGATTATTTCTTTCTCAGAAATGGATATGCTGTGACCAGTTCCCTCAGCTCCTAGGGACTGTAACTGAATAATTATAAACCAAATAAAACTGGCAACAAGACAGAGCACGTGACACAGAGACCATTTGAAGGATAAAGGTCACTGAGGGCATGTGTCATGTGCCGTGTACATGTCATCGTTAGATACATGTGTCAACTTGACCACTGAAGGAGCTGAGTTCTGGGTACATGTGTGAGAAATTAGTAGTTAAGTCCTGCATAAGGCTGCAGGAGATTGTCTACTTGATAGGAAAGGCCCAGCCCATGGCGGGTGGGACTATTCCCTGAGGAGGTGAATAAGACGGCAGGAGCTGGTAGGGGAAGTTGACATCCTTCTGTACACTTGGCCAGACATGCTGATCTGGCAAGCGGGGATGGTCCCGCTCTTAGCAGTGCTGTGGCTGGCTGTATGTTTATGAAGTGGCCAGTTCCCTGAATCCCGGTGTTGGTGTGTGTTTCCCTGCCAAGATGGGCAAGGAACTATAACTGGACAACTGTAAGCCACAATAAAATCCCTTGTTCCCTTAAGCTGTATGGACATGAATTCATCAGTGTAATGCAGGCTAACTGTGACAGTATATGCTGCTCATAATCTCTCTCTCTCTTTCTCTTTCATACACACACACACACACACACACACACACACACACACACACACACACGCATGCACACACACACACACCCCGCATCTTTCCTGGCTGTCTTGATATGTCATGATTTAAAAGTAACATAGTCAACCAGCAATGGGCTGAAACCTTTGAAACCACAACTCACAATGAATCTTTCCTCTTAAATTGCTCTTATCAGGCATTTTGTTACAGGCATGAAGGTTGACTAATGGAGTGTGCTACATTCACCACAATCGATAAACTAGTACTGGCACATTCTTAACTAATGCCTATGCTATTCAGATTTTCTTCTATTATTTTTTTCCTATATCTTTCCCTTTCCAGGTTCCCATCTGGGCTATTAAATTGCACATATAGTTTGTAATCTATATTAACAGCTAATCCCAATCCACTTTACCTCTTTACCTCTTCACTTTCCAACGATGCTTTTGCTGTATATGAATGTACGGGATGTGTGCATGTGGTGAATGTATGAGATGAGCATGCATGTATGCATGCTTATATCTATGTGAGTAGGTGCATGCATGTTATGTGTAAAGGCCTGAAGTGGAAGTCAAGTGTCTTCTATGCTGCTCTCTGTTTTTATTACTGAGGCAGTGCTATAGTTGGAATGTGAAATGTCTTCCAGGCGCGTGTGTTTGAACACTTGGTGTCCTGTTGGCGGCACTGTTCAGGAAGATTGTGGAACTCTTTGGAGTTGGAGCTTTGCTGGAGGAAGTACATCACTGGGGGATGGGCCCTGAGCTCTGGTGACCCAGCCCCACTTCCTGTGCTGTTGCTCTGCTTCCTGAGTAAGGCTGCAAGGCCACAGCTGGACTCCCGAGCTTGCTGCTGCGCCTTCTCTGCCCACTGCCATGATGGACTGCATCCCCTGCAGAACCGTAAGACAAAATAATCAGCCCTTTCCCCCTTCAGTGTCTGGGGTCACAATATTTAGCACAGTCATGGAAGAGTGACTGCAGCAAGCAGTGTCTCTCAAGTGGACCCAGTGGCCATCCAGCAGCTAGGCAGCGAGGCAGGTTGCCCTGGGGACCCCCTTATCTTTGCCAGTACAGTGTTGGGGTTGCAGACATCCTTCACACTTGCTTGGCTTATAGGTGGGAATCTGACTCTGCTACTGTGCTTGTGGGGAAAGTGTCTTTTCCACTGAGCCATCGCCCCAGCCCCTCAATAGAACTTTCTATGCTGCTGAAAAATGTTTTTCTCTTTACTTTTTCTTTTGTTTCCCTTTATATTCATCTTGCTTCCAGAATTTCTGTTGTGAACAACCTTCCTGCTAATCTCCCCCATTTGTTCTTCCATAGGTGAGGTATATTTTTCTTCTACCTTCTACCAAGATCTTTTTGTTTGTCTTTGTCTTTCTGAAATTGGAATAGGCTATGTCAAGATATGTTTCTTTTTATTTGTCTTTATCACTGTAAAATGACTTTCTCGCATTCATCCAAAAGTTTCTTGGGGTTTTCTGTTTTCATTGCCTTTTAATCTTGTATATCTTCCATTTTTCATTATATCTTTTAATGTATTTTAAATTCTCTGTCAGATAATGCTTGAGTTATATTCACGGATGGTTCTGAAAATCACATATTCTCTTTAGTCCTTCCTTGTCCTTGTCTTTTGGGGATGTTTGATCATATTCTCTTGACCACTAAGCATATTGACTCAGGCAGCAGGATCTGGAATAGCTAGGACTTGAGCTCATGGATTTATGTTAGCCTGGGTAGCACTTAGGCTGGATTTAACACTTTTCATCATAATAGGTCTCAGGGCTTTGAACATCTCTGTGTCTCTGGATGCTGTTTGTCTCTTTGTTGCTCTTCCTGACTTCTGATTTGAAGTTCTTCCTATATGGGTGCATGTGTGTAGACCGTGCTGTGGTTTAGTTGTAAAATGATCCCAATGGCTCATGAGTCCAAGGTTTGGTCCGCAGATGTGGTTATATTGAGGTGTAATTAAATCAAAAAGGCTCTAACCTCTACTCCACTCATATCTGGCTGGTGGGAGGCAGGCAGCACTCCCAGCCATTCACCAAAGAAGTGTCAGTATGGTGAGAATTGAATGAAATTTTTAAAAAATATTTTTGTTTTTTTTTTTTTGCAATCTCATACATATAGATAATGCATTTTGATCACAGCTATCCTTTTCTCCCTCCCACTCCCTTTGGACATTCCTTTAGCATGTCCACCTCCTGTCTTATGTCATCCTTTTAAAAATTGGACTACAGTATAAAATATTATGTGAACAGTAAAAAAAATGCATTTAAGAGGCAGATAGTTGTTATTATTGAGCTTCTAGTTCCGCATGGTTAAGAACCCCTAATTAAACTGAAGAACAGCTTTGTTCGTCTCTGATGGGACTGAGTAAATAAGTTCATGGTGTGGACACACAGAGCCCTGGCCCACAGCATGCTATCCACATTGTGGGCGTGTGGGGTCCCAGTCCACAAGAGACCATTCATATTGTGAGAACACGGAGCCCAGCCCACAGGAGGCTCTCCACATTAGAGTTCAGCCCACCATCTGCATTGTGAGCAAACAAAACCCAGCCCACAAGAGGATGTCCACATTGTGGGTACACAGGGTCCAGCATTGTGAGCAAACAGAGCCCAGCCCACAGGAGGATGTTCACATTGTGGGTACACAGAGTCCAGCATTGTGACAAACAGAGCCCAGCCCACAGGAGGATGTCCACATTGTGGGCACACGGAGTCCAGCATTGTGACAAACAGAGCCCAGCCCACAGGAGGATGTTCACATTGTGGGCATAGGGAGCCTCAGACCCTAGAAGGTTGTCCACATTGCAAGCACATGAAGCCCAGCCCATAAGAGGTTGTTGATTGTGAGCACATGGAGCCCAGTCCACAGGGGACTGTCTGCATCATGAGCACATGGGGCCCAGCCCAAGACAGGCCACTCGTGTTAGTACATAGATACAGAATTCAGAGTTTTGCCAGGGAGCATGGCATATCAAGATACTAATCTTTCAATGGTTCACAGCAGATCATTGAATGGAGAAACAGTTTTGTCCCCTCTTTGCCATCATCTGACACGCAGATGACACAGCAGCCACATGTACAGTGCCTCTAGGGGCAGGTGAAAAAGACTTGAAAAGTAAAAGTTTGCCTTTGTACTGAACATGTACAGACCCCTTTGGTTGTGATTATCTCCTAACAGGACAATATGATAGCTATTTATGTAAGGTTTGCATTGCGTTAGATGTCAAGAGTAGTCCAGAGATAAAGAGTGTTGAGGGTGTGCATAAGGTTTATGCCAATGCCATGCTGTTGTATAAAAGGACCAGTGGATTCTGGTGTCTGGAACATATCTGTGGACACCAGGAAATGACCTTTTTTACTAAGGATACAGTATTATTTTTCCTTTTGGTTCTATGTCTGGGGTTTCCTGTTTCCTTGAAGATAGTGATGGATTTTCCTCTCTTGTATGAGGCAAGTATGTTGAAGAGGGCTGTATACAGAAAGAATTGATGTCCCAGGAGCTAGAAGACTCTGGACAAACTCTGCAGAACAGATATCTGCAGAAGGGGTCCTTGGGCACAGAGTTGAGAGATGATGGTTTCTCTTCTGCCACCGGAACAATAAAGGGAATATTTGCAGACCTAGAGGGTTAGCGGAGGTGAGGCCTGTGGATACTGGTGGTCCTCCTCAGACTTCCCAGGAGCCCCTCACCTTGCTGACGGTCCATTTCACTTTCAGCCATGTGTCATGATTGCTGTGTGAGTTTTTGCACCACTTATGATCCCAGAGATCTGAGGCAAGCAAGCAGATCTTAGCCATGTCTGTTTGGACAAGCCAGATTTCCGAGTAGCAGGTTTCCCACATCCTCAACTCTGTTGTGGTTCCAAAACACTTATTAATTTTTAGACTTTACAGTTTTTTTTTTCTCAGTGTGAAGATGAGCATGACAAGTTTCGAGCTCTTGACGTGTCTGACAGAACTGTTAAAAGGGCCCCATTTCTGTCTCCCTAGACTTTGAGTTTGCATCCTCCCAATGAGAAATTTCCCTAGGAGCTCATTTGGAGGAGACATAGCAAAGAATGAAAAGTAAGGACAACTTCCCGGCAGCCAAGGGTACCTTGGATCGCTCCCTTTACATGGCAGGATGGCGAGGTCACCCAAGGCCCTGCTTCAGGGGAGTTCTTTCCTTGTGTGGCTGGTATTGATAAATGTGGTAGTTCCCTGGCACATACGTGGCCACCATCTGCCAGTGTGCTATAGCGTCAATGAACAAAATCTTCTCAAAGAGAATTTATTGTCTTTTCAGTTATATCTTGTTTAAAAAAAAAAACCTCTTCACTTTCCTTACAGCAGCATGGCAAAAATCTCAAAAAAAAAAAAACCTTCCACCTTTCCTATTTTAATCTCAGGAAAGGAGTTGGAGTAATTATAGATGGTTCCCTTTTTGTAATTATATAAATGTCATCCTCGACTTGGACTGTCATTCTGCTGGACATTTTTATCTGAGATGTTTACATCACAGTAACACGTTTGGAACAAGTGAACCCGCGGTGCTATAGGGAAATGGCATTGACGGTTGCCGTGGAAACCGTGTGAAGTCACAAAAAGTAGATTATCTCATAATGCATTACCCAGTGTCAGAAACAGGCAGCCAGACCGGAGAACAAACTACGAATTAGCGAGCAACAATTCAGGGACACAGAATAGGAGCCAAAGAGAAGGTTGCCGGGAAAGGTCACGTTCAAGCTCATTTATTGGTTACTTCGCACTACAACCAACCAATTATTCGGATTACGTTCCACTCATAGAAACTTACTCTAACCACTTCAGGCTTCTCTGTGAGAAAAATTCAGAGGAGCACACGATGACATTTTTTCGAGAAATGTTCAGAATTAGTGTGAAAAATTTTCTTGGCTCAGGGAGACTTCGATTAAGTGATGAGCTTATCTCTGGAAATCGTCCTTGGGAGATCTCAAGTGTCTCAATGAAGTGTGAAGTGCTTAGGTATGAATTCCAGCTCTGTGTCTGATTAGCGTTCTGGCTTTGAGCACGTGACTGCTCCGAGCTGCAGCTTCTTCATCTGCTAGGGACGCTGAGGGCCTTCTCCAGGGCCTGGAAGTTTCCTAAGCGGTGGCTCCTCTTGTGGTGGAAATGACATCGTCCAATCAGGAGTCCCAGTATGGTGCCTGCTCATGTTCTTGTTAAAAAAAAAAAAGTCAAGGGTTGAAAAGATGGCTCAGCATATGTACTTCCTAATAGATGGCTCCTAGTACCAAACCCACCCAGCCCACCTAGAGACACTCAAAGATAAATCTCTGTAATACCTACAGTAATTGCAAGGATTATGAACAGGAGGGATGGTGTAGGAGGGCCACACCAGAAACAAGGAGAGAGGGGACCATGTTACAGTAGAGAAAATAGGCCTCCATCAAGGACTGCAAGTAAGTAACGAGACATCTGGTTAAGTTCACAGACTTTCGTTCCTATCATTTACAACTGAGGGGGTATGATCTCACCAGAAGGGGAGGGCATATAGTCTGGCAGATAAAAAGTAACCATTTTGCAAATGGGTGATTGACCCCTCCGTCACTGTGGTTTCCTACTTTTATTACATCTACCTTTGAATATACTCTTATAACAAGACTCTAGTTTAACAGCTTTTTATCTCTGGCCAGGGGGTGACATACAATACCCATCAGGATGGAGTGAAGGGCATTGCAGGAACAGGAAAACTGCAAAAGAAAATCAACAAACCATAATCCAGAACTTCAGAGACTCTATATCAACCACCTAGAACTAGGCCAGCCTAATCTCTCCCCATCCTGAAGCTCAGGGACATTTGCGGAAGAGGGAGCGGTAAGAGTGTAAGAGCACAAGGATGGGAGGAGCAATGATATGCAAGATACTCCACAAAAGTTAGGGCAGAACAATCATAATTGGACTTTGCATGCCCTGCGCAACGTCCAACACACTATTGACCCCACAAAGTCTAGCATTTGCTAAAGGCACCAAGATCCTTAGAGGCAAGGGATTGACTGCCACAGTAGTGTTTCTATGCTTAAGGGGAACACAGGAAAGGGTTCAGGGAAATGCCACTGGGTCCTTGCACCTCATCGGAGAGGAGGACCTAGAGGAGAGTCTGGCATGCACATTAAAGGATTCTCCGGGGAATGGGAGGGGGAGGCACTGGGGGATGGGGAGGGAGGGGTAAGGGGAGGGGGAGCAGGGGGTCAGGGGGAGGAGGAGGGAGGGAGGGAACCGGTGTAACTATTAAGTTTGTATGAGCAGAAATAATAATAAAAAATGTTAAATAAAAAAAAGAAAAGATGGCTCAGAGATTTTAAAAAGTCTTTGCCTCAGAAGCAGAAGGACCTGAGTTCAAATCTCTAAATACCATGAAAAATACTGGGTGGAAATGGCAGCAGCTTACAATTCCAGCCCTGGAAGGGGGATCCTGGGAAAAGCCCAGGGCAAAGCATTAAGAAGGTAGATGCAGGGCTGGAGAGGTGGCTCAGGGGTTAAGCCTCCGCCTTCCAGGCGGAAGGTCCTGAGTTCGTGATCCCAGATCCCACGTATAGACGCCAGGCAGAAGCAGGGGCGGCCTGCGCTTCTGGTCCTGGTAGGGCGGAGCCTGTGAATCCCGGGGCAGAAGGAGGTGGAGGCATCCATGGTGGTTCCCGAATTCGTCCGTGGTTCTACACACACACACACACACACACACACACACACACACACACACACGGGCACATACATGCGCACAGTTGAATAAATATTAATAATAATAAAAAAAATTTAAAAAAGAGAAGGTAGATGCAGAATGATAACCAATGTCACCCTTGGGCTTCCACAGGCACACACACTCAGGTGTCCTCTTGTACACACACCGACACATACGTGTGTGCCCATACCAGAAAGATGTCGAATATAACTTAATATTCATTACATAAAATGCATGAAGCTCTCAAATAATTTTTTAAAG
The DNA here is from genome assembly GCA_023101885.1 of Typhlomys cinereus. Taxonomy (NCBI): domain Eukaryota; kingdom Metazoa; phylum Chordata; class Mammalia; order Rodentia; family Platacanthomyidae; genus Typhlomys; species Typhlomys cinereus. The sequence continues at coordinate 663,552 of JALPQD010000479.1, forward strand.
AGAAAGACATGGGTAATCATGAAATTTAACTTGAATCACCATCAAAACCACTTAGAAAGCTTTGTTGGGGTCCCTAACTGCACCTATGTGCTGAATGTCTCGCCAGCAGCCCAGCCCCATGGGTCTCTAAATGGCCTCCCCAGGCGAGTCTGATTCACATTAGATGGCCGCGTAGCTCAGGCTCCTCGGAACTATTCCACTGGGCTCACTACAGTGCTTGTTCCTCAATCCATGTTCTGAGTGTCAGGGTATTGACGGATTCTGTGGCAGACTTTGAAAAAGCATCGTAGGACAAATATGGCTCTCTTGGGGGTCTCGGGGCTCCTCCTCACTTCCCACCTTGGCAGGAGGGTTTCCTCATGGGCGCGGCCTCCTAGAGTATGTTGGAGGTTTTGTGTGTGTGTGCGCGTGTGTGTGTGGAGAGAGCAGAGGCCAGATCCTTTCTCTATGTGTAATGACTTCCCACTTCTGCCTCCGTTTCCTGTACCCACACTGTTTCCCTCCCGCTCCCCGACGTCCCTTCTTAAGTCAGTGGAAACCAGGCAGAGGCGGGTGCCCGGGAGGATAAAGCTCCCAGAAGCTGCTCTGCTTCTTTCGTCCTTGGCTAGGCAAGAACATTCCCTTTGACGTCACCTTCATTTTACCTAAGTCTGAGTGTGGAGAGTCAAGGAAGCCGTAGATTAATGCCCCCGGTGGAAACACACCCGTCCTGGTGGTGGATTTCAAGCTACTGGGAAGAGTCTAGGACCCTGCTGTCCTGAGCTGGTCCAAGCTTGAGCCTGCATAGCTGTGGGCTAAATGGGAGAAGTGGGTGGTGGTCCCAGAGGGAGAAGTGACACAAGAGGAGAAGCCAGTTGCTAAAGTCCAGTCTTGGCCGCAAGCCAGAGGGACAAGCGAGGTTCTTCTGTCTGACTTGGTGGCTCAGCTCTACTCACCAGAATTGAAGACACACTGGTCCCAGCAGGACCAATGCGTTTCCTGACAAACGTGGATGTCAGGAGTTGGCAAAAGTGCTGATGGGGGTGTTGTGGGGAAGTGACTTGGAGGAGCTCTCTGGGTTCCCTGGAATGATTTCTGTCATCGGTTGACCAGTTAATGAGGCTAGAGTGAAGGCAACTGTGCTTTCCTTTCATGTGTGAGAATTCTGTCCCTCTACTTATCCATCCATCCACTCATCTATTCATCCACCCTTCTACTCATCCACCCATCTATTTATCCTTTCCTTCCTTCCTTTTTTCCTTCCTTTTTCCTTCCTTCCTTCCTTTTTTCCTTCTTTCCTTTGTTTTTTCCTTCCTTCCTTCCTTCCTTCCTTCCTTCCTTCCTTCCTTCCTTCCTTCCTTCTTCCATCCTTCTTCCATCCTTCTTTCCATACTTCCTTCTATCCTTCCTTCCATCCATGAACTTTTGAGTATCCATTAAGTTCCAGGCACCATTCTAAGTGCTGAAGGTTGAACAGGGAGCAAAGGAAAGGCTGAGAGCACAGAGGATGATGTGGGGAGGAATGCCATTGGACCTTGCATGTCAGGGACAGTGTCTAGACTTAGCAGTGACGTGTAGGATGTTAGAGAGTGACATATGTAAATCCTGCAAGAAGAGAGATCCAGACAGAAAGGTCAGTGTGAAGACATCGTGGCGACAGCATCGTTAGGATCAATGGAGGAAGAGCCAAGAGTTCATTAGGCTAGGGCTTTATGGCTCAGAAGAGATGAGACTTGGACTTAGTGACTCAGAAGAGAGGGGGAGAGACTTCGTCTGATCGATGTCTCAAGGTAAGATCTTGTTGGAGATTTTAAGGCTTGATCCACACCTCCTTCCTTCTGCATGTAGCTCTAAGACTTAAATAATTCTTACTTTGTTAAGAACCTAAAGGTCTTATTCAAGTATCATTCTGTAAGAAATGTGTTGAGAGTTTCCCTAGCCCAAAGCTCATCTTTAGAAGTATAAAAAGGAATGAGATTCCCCCCAACACACACACACACACACACACACACACACACACACACACACACACACACACACGAAAGAAGGAAAACACATATTGTTGAAGAAGCTGCTTCTCCTGACACTTTGCTTTCTGGAGGAAGAACTTGAAGACACAATTTAACACATGCTAAACTTGGAGCTCTCCCTCAACCAGGAAAAAAAATCTCTGGGCTCTCCCAGGCACCTAGAATGATTGAGTTCTATAGAGAGATGTACAGAGCTCAGAAGCTGACAGGATTTGAATTCATTTTCTATCAGTGAATGTGGACTCAGTAACTCCTGTCTGCTGGGTTGTATGAGCGCGCTGATAGACAAGGTACACAGATGTAACCTTTTCACGGAGGGCAGAGTCCACTCAGGACCTGGGGGTGAGGAATTGTCTACCCTGACTCAGAAGTCAATGCAAATGCTTTCATTTCTGAATTCCCCCACTTTGCAGGGAATGAGACGATGCAGAAAAACTCCACTCACCCCTGGCCAGCGAGATGGCTCAGCAGGTGAAAGTGCATCCACCTGAACCTGCTTACTTGGATTCAAATCCCCGAAGGACAAACAGTGGAAGGAAGGAACTAACTTCCAAAAGCTGTTCTCTAATCTCCTTAGGCATGCTGGGGCCTGTGTGTCTGCTTTCCTGTGCTTTCTCTCAAATGAATTTTATGTAATTTTATATATGTATGATCTAACTATCTTTTTTTAAACATTTTTTAGTATTATTATTTCTACTTATACAAACTTAACAGGTACACCGGTCCCCTCCCTCCCTCCATCTCCCCCCGACCCTCCTGTTCCCCCCTCCCCTCTCCTCTCCCTCCCTATCCCCCAGTGCCTCCTCCCCCCAATCCCCAGAGCATCCTTTACTGTGCATGCCAAACTCTCCTCTAGGTTCTCCTCTCCGATGAGGTGCAAGGACCCAGGGGCATTTCCCAGAACTCTTTCCTGTTTCCCTTAAGTTTAGGAACACTACTATGACTGTCAGTCCCTAGCCTCCAAGGATCCTAGTGCCTTTAGCCCATGCTAGACTTTGTAGGGTCAATAATGTGTTGGATATAGTACAGGTCATGCAAAATCCTATATCAATATCTATCTATCTATCTATCTATCTGTCTGTCTGTCTGTCTGTCTGTCTGTCTGTCTGTCTGTCTATCCATCTGTCCGATCTATTTCTCATTAAGAGCCAAGAGCCACCCACATTCTAAGTGTCTCTTTATCTGCAATCTGGTGTTTCCTTTAATGTTGGAGGTTGGGGAAACTGATGTCATGTGTTCTCCTGCTTGCTCTTCCAAGCAGATTTAAATGAAAAATACGCAAAGCCTTAAAAAAAATTCACAAACACATGCACCAGTAGCCTTGCTACTGGAAACTTTCTTGTTTGGTTTTCAGTCCATGTTCTCTTGACAACCATAAGTTTTATCCTTAAAAAAATCCATTCGTAGATCACTTGTTTATGACTGGCATGAATTTTTTTCCTACAAAGAAAAGATGTTTCAAGCAGCTTGGGGTTCACCCCCAAGGACACATGGAGGTCCCGGGGGTTTCTGAACCCCAGCGCTCACATAGGCTCAGTTCTCAGGAGACACAATGCCAAAACCAAGAAGCTGAGGGTCTACAGCAGGAGGGGAGATCGTGTCTGCAACAGTCAGTACAGACACCCTGCTTACCACGATCAAATCGGGGCCACAGATGAGATGTTGCCTTGTGGAAACTTCAAAGCTCTCAGCTGTGTGGCTGGCTGTGAAAACAGATCCCTGTCTTGTTCCGCAATAAGCAGTCACTAGCCCCAGGTTCCTGGAGAAATGTTTTTCTGGGAAATGGTAGAGATGGGGAGAGAGAGGATAGAAAGCACAGGAAGAGGGGAAACTTGGATGGTTACATGCTAAGGAGAGCATTTATATTGCATTTTATCTCCTCCATATATATATATATTTTTTTTTTCTCATTGAGAGGCAAGAGCCACCCAGAGAGAAAAAATGTGGTAGGTGATAGAATTTTGCCTTTCATCTTTGCCTTCATTACCTCACATGAAAGTGCAAATTCTAGGGTCGCTTGGTGCCCGCCTGGTGGAATCCCTAGGTTTTCAGCTGGTTGTGTGCATGCATGCATTTAGATGCTCTGGGCATGTGATTCAGAGGAGGCCAATGTCTTGTATGCTCTAAAGCCTTTATTTATTTATTTGTGCACGACATATTTAATTCCAAGGTGCTTAAGGCATTTTGCAAACATTAAATTAACTGTTAATCCTCTCCGTTGTCTCTATAAAGCAGAGGAAAAGTCTTTTATTATAAAACATTGTGGGCTAAATCTGAAAAATAGACTTCCCAGGGAGAGGGATATTCAAGAGGAATGAAAAGAGAAGGAAAATGCAATAAGGAAAAAAAAGAAAAGATGAAAAGATAAGACAGAATTTTGTTTTCTTACAGCTCCCAGCAAAACAAGGAAATTACTAGAAAATGATTTCTGTATTTGGAGCCCAAGCCAGCTGCCCTGTCCAACTGTCCAGTATTTCAACTCTATCTTTTTCTTTCTCTCTCTTTCTCTCTCTCTCCTTCTCTCTCTTCCTTCTTTTTCCTCCTCCTCTTATTCCTCTTCCTCTTCTCCTCATCCTCCTCTTCTTTCTGTCCCCTTATCTTCGCCTTTTCTTTCTCCTCCTCATCCTCTCTTACCTCCTCTTCCTCCTTTTCCTCTCCTCCTCTCTATCCTCCTCCTTTTTCTACCCCTCTCTGTTCCTGTCCTGGTTTTACTACTTTTCACTTTAATTCCCAGATGACCATGAGAAAGTTACCTTTTTACTTGAAGGCTAGATTTTTATAGCTGTAAGGGAAGGATTGCAAGAGCAACTGTGGGATAGATTTGTTGTAAAGAAGACTTGATAGGTTTGCATCACCACCACCACTACCACCACCATCATTGTCATCACCAGCATCAACATGACCACAATCACCATCACTATCACCATTTCCATCACCATCACCACCACCATCATCATCATCTTGCTTCCTGGACAAGCACTTCTCTCTTGGTTGCTGTCAATAAGATGTTTCAAATTATTTGTTTTTGTATTGTTAGTTTTTACTTGACTGAGGATACAGACTGAGACCCTTTGCATGCTAGGTAAGTGCTCTACCACTAAGTTACACCCCTATCATTGATAAGGAGATTATTTTGTTCAAGTCAAGTCTGTGTCTGAAAATTCCTCATGATAGGTTAGAGAAATGCTCCCACTTTTTCTCACTTCCCGTCCCTTGATGCTAGTGCCTTTCCTATTCCTTCCATTAAATGGGCCTAATGCACCTATATCCTGAATGTGGACTTGCTCCTGGCTTGTTTCTAGCCACCAGAATGCAGAAGTACCATAGCTCCACTTGTGAGTTCAGACCTCAAGTGACCTCATGCTCATTTTGATTCTACTGACACCTTGTCCAGCCACCAAGAATGAGTCGAGCAAAGCTACTGGATGATGAACGAGTGATCCAGGAGTCTTCATCAGTGCAGCTGACAACCTTCCTACATTGGTCAGGATGGTCTCCTGCCGGACCACCATGGACACGCAGTGAGTGCGCCTAACACGGATGGTGCTTAGCTTGGTGCAGCAAGATTGCTCATCTCATCTGTGCATTTGGATATGCATATCAACTGGATATGGTATTCACACTGTCTGGGTTTCAATGCTTTCCCTAAGAGTGACGGGTTAGAAACAAATCCCTAGTGTGAAGGAATTAGAAGGCTCTGCTGCCAAGGCCCCACCTGACACCTGCCGAAGGCTCCACCTACTAATGCCACCACGCTGAGCACAGGTTTCAGCATCTGCATCTAGACTAGGGGCATTTTTGTTAGTAGCATCGCCTCTCTGTCTCTGCCTTCCTCTGTTAACTTTGGGACAGGCGACAGCACACATCAGACTCGTCTCCCTTTTCTAGCCTCACTCACGTATCCCCACCCTGCACCCTAAGCCGTTCTTCTGCCAGAACCACACCTGCAGTGCCTGTCTGACCACACGGCTCCCCTTCTTTAGCTCTTCTAGTGGTTTGCACCCTTCCAGGAGAAAGCTAGTGCTCTTCGGCATGGACACAGCACTTCTGATCCACCCCTTCCATTTCCCACTCCAGTTTTATATCTGCCCGTGCCTCCTGCTTGCTATCTAAGATCCTGTTGTGTGGGTTTCACAGTCTTTGAGGAACACAGTTGGTATTATCTTTCCTCTTATAGGCTTGTAAGAAATTGAAGAAAATAAAGCCAACAGAGTCAGAATACGCACATATCTCCTCTTAGGCTGATAGGAGCTCAGTTAGTTGGCAGAGTTTGTATGAGCGCCATGGGGCTAGTAGCTGCAGCCCTTGAACTGGGCTAGGTACCCATCCAGCTACAAGCTGTGCAGGCCCAGAGAATCTTAAACCAGCAAGTGTGAAATGTACCACTCTAACATTTATAGAACTTCTGCTTTTTGCATGCAGTTTGCTCCCAAGAAAATGAGAAGGATTCTATTTTATTCTTTCTAAGTTTTACAACCAGATCACTCCATCTCTCCTGGGACGGAGTGGATAAGAGGAATGAGAGGACATAAGGAAAGTGTCCCTAGAAGGAAAGATGCATCTATTTAGCAACATGGGATGAGTGACTCATGGACCCCGGAGAACACTTACTCTGCTGCCTTCCTCATTCTTTGTGTCTCTATATGCTGCTGGCTGCTGATTCTGCCTGGAGCATGCCTGTCTGGCCTCTCTTGGTCAGAACCCGGTTCTTAGACCTATTCCAAGTTGATCTTCAAAGTAGCGCTCATGAGAGTTAAATAAGATCTCTCCCATGAATATTCTAGAAAGTGTCTGGAAGCAAAGTCTTTCATTATGGCTTAATAACTAAAGGAAAGTGGTATTTGGCCATGGCTTTGATGGAAGACTAGGGTCTGGACATTGGAGGAGGGGGAATCATAGACGCGGGAGATGTGGAACAGACTAGGAGATGAGGAACATACGCTGCATATAGTGTAGACTATAGTTTGGTCAAATTATGACCCATGTAAAGAAATGTATTGGGATACGTCATGGTTTAAGTGTAAGTTGTTTTCCACAGGCTTACGTGTTTGCATCCTAGCTGATGTTAATATTCGGGAAGCTTGTGGCGCCTTTGGGAGGTGAGGTCTTGCTAGAGGAAACATCCCACAGGGGATGGGCCTCGCGTTTTGGTAGCTCAGCCCTGCTTCTGGAAGGTTGCTGCTGCTCTTCTCTCTGCCCCCAGGATAACGTCTGTGATCTGAACCCACCTTTCAGCTTCAGCCACCCACCATACCTTTCTGATCATAATGGACTTTATCTTCCTGTGGAACCATAAGCCAAATAGCTCTCTTTATCTCCCCTTAAGCTGGTTGGATCAGAGCATTGTCTCAACGACAGCAAAAGAAAAGTAAGTGTGATAGGGTATATGGTTAGAAAAGCTGGCTGAAGTGGTGACTAAGGGTCTTGGCATCCAGCCGCACATTTTGCTGCACAGCAGAGAGCTATTAGACAATCGACCAGGTGTATATGATCAATACTCCATTACTAACATTTGGTAGACAGAGCTTACTTTGCAACTGAACACTGGTGCCTAACTTTTTACATCTGTACAGATAGATCATTAGTATTATGGATACTTTCTTTTTTATTTTTTGTCCATTAACAAGTTTATGACTTTATTTTTTTCAGAGCCACATAAATTATTTCAAGTAAATAATCCAATTCATTTTATTGCCTCTTTTTATTTATTTATTCATTTATTTTTTTCTAATCATATAAGCTCAATAGGTACCCCTGTCCTCTCCCTCCCTCCTCCCCTCCCCAGTCATACCCCTTGCACTCTCCTCCCTCTCCCTCTTTCTTTTATCCCCCTCCCTCCCTTCTCCTCTCCCAGTGTCTCCCCCTTCCTCCCTCCTAGCCCTTGGAGCATTCTTTTGTGTGAACTATGGCTACTTCCTTATAGAATTTTTCTCAGCACAACCCCTTGACTTGCTTAGAGTTCACTCCGGAATCATTTTCTTTTACAATGAGGTAAGATTTGTAGTCAAAAGAAATTTCTGTAGTTCAAAACAGACCAGATTTTATCATTTGCCTTCTCTGAGGGCATCCTATAGGAGAGAATGCTATGTTATTCTAATTGGTGTTAAGGAAATATAGTTCTCTAATCTTAATGGAGAACGTCATGTTTTTCATGAGCGATTACTCCCAGGTATAAGGCAGGCTCTTGATGGGAGGTCTCAAGGGTCTAGGTCTCTAGGCGTGAGCAGAGAGGATGTGGACGCTGAGTTCCTTAGTCGTGTTCAGTCCTCTGTTGTCCTGCTGCAGGTTGCTGAAATGATGTGCCAGGGGTCGGACGCACAGGGGTTCCTTGCTGTCAGCAGGTAAGTGGTGGGGTGGTTCAGTGTTGGTTAAGGGGAAAAGGCAGCGAAGCCACCTGGCATTCAGACTGAGTGCAGGTTACTCACTGGTTTCTATACTTCCTCTAGCGTTCTGATGTTTAGGTTCCTGTATCTCCAACTCTGACTATAAGGCTGCTTTCTATCTACGTGACTTTCTCTGGGCAATAGGATGCTGTTATTGCATCTCAGAGTGAAATTTAAAATATGTGTAATTGGACTTGCTTTTCCATTTTGCCTGTACCCTGTGACAACCTTCATTGGCCAGACTGTGCGAAGACAAAAGAAACAGATAACCCAAGGATCCCAACCAGGACTATTCTAGATTAGCAAAGTAGGCAACTCTTATGTGTCTGAGCTAGTGTGTCTGCGGCCCAAAGAGCAACACAGCTGAGCCCAGCGAGAATTAGGAAAACTTCCCAGCTGAGCACAACAGACGCAGGAGTGACTTAAAAACACTGTCACAAATAAAGTTTTGTGGTCTGCGTGTTGCAACAAGTGTTTACCAAAACCGTGCTTGGTGTGGAGTTGGGACATTGCCGGCTGTGAAAAACAGCAGAGTTCACAGTCCTTTGCTTACTTATTTAAGGGTCCCTCTGTTTCCTTTCTCACTTTACTGTTAGAGGTATTGTTTTTATTTCCCCTAAAGTTTTCATCTTTAAAATGAAAACTATGTCTTTATGCAAATCTACAGACTGTTGTGTAGCCTAGTGGATGTTGTCAGGACTCATGAGTTGAATTTGCAGGTCCATAAACTAGGATGAGAAAGTATTCTTTTTTCTATTTACTGTTGTCTCTTCCAGATATGTCTGTTTTCAAAGTGTGTGTGTCACCTTCATGCAAGCCAGTACATATGTGCATGTGCATAACATGTCGGAGAGCAATCTTGAGTGTTTCTGCCTTCTACCTCATTTGAGGCACAGTCTCTTTGCCATTTTTCAGCTGTATATACCAGACTAGCTGGCCTGTGACCTTTCAGGAATTCTGTCTCTACCTCCCATCTTCCCATAGGAATGCTGAGATTATAGACTCTCTGCTATGCATCTGGTCTTTTGTGTGGATTCAGGGATTTGAACTCAGATCCTTATGCTCATGTACTAAACCCTTTCACTCAATCAGTCCATCTCCCCATCTCTTCAGAGATGTCTTTATTCACTTCTATAGGCAACCAGTCACAGTCGTGTTAGTGCCTGTGAGCCATTGTCAACCACAGAAAGTGATGTTTTTGTGCTCCCTTGGTGGCATTTCTCATAAGATCGTGGTCAGTTTTTAGGTCCCTCATGGTGTCTTGCTGAACAATGTGATAAAGACACACATTAAAGTCATTGATAGCTAGATAGAATTGCTTTTGTCTTGAATCCTATATTTTTTTCATACTAAATATTTAAAATGAAGGGTACCTAGGTTCACCAGAATGCCGAAAGAGGTCAGTGACTTAGAAAGAGTTAAGAGCATTGGAATAGATTTGGAAATAGTCTATAGACAGTTTATGGGATTATTTGTACAAGGTTTTCAGTCATGTAGCGAATGTACCTAATCCTCAGTGATCTCATCTGTAAAGTAGAAACAAAGAGAAAAATTCTTGGGTGGGTGTGAACATTCAGTTTATATAATACATGCAGGCTGTTCTGGATTCAAGCAGTTTGGCAGAAGTACATCATAAATAGCTCCGGGAAATGTTACTGGTCATGTGTACCACTTGAAGGGTTAAATAGTCACATAGGGTTGGTTATGCAAAACACCATTTCTTCTATCTCTTTGTTATGGTTTGAAATGGAAATGGTAAATGTTCCCTCACAGGCTCTTGATTTGAAGGCTGATTCCTCAGTTGATAGTGCCCGGGGTGGATACCTTTAGGAGGTAGGACACGGCTGGTAGAAAGAGGTCTCTATGGGTGGGGAGGTCTTTTGTGAGAGAGAGAGAGAGAGAGAGAGAGAGAGAGAGAGAGAGAGAGAGAGAGAGAGGAAGAAAATGAACAAGAGGACATCTGAGTGTATGTGTGCCCATGGAAGAGAGAGAGAGAGAGAGAGAGAGAGAGAGAATCAACAAGAGGACATCTGAGTGCATGTGTGCCCATGGAAGAGAGAGAGAGAGAGAGAGAGAGAGAGAGAGAGAGAGAGAGAGAATGAACAAGAGGACATCTGAGTGCATGTGTTGCCCATGGAAGTTGGGGGTCATCCTGGATTCTTCTACCTCCTTTATTGCTTTGCTCTGGGATTTCCCCAGACTGTACCTTCCAGGGATGGAATTGCTGTATTTGAATTTAGGTCCTTTTACTTCTTAGGCAAATATTTTAACCCATAGTCATCTCTCCAGCCTTCCAAGGGTGGGCTTTGTAGGTTATATGACATCTGCGGCTCCTGCCTCACTCTCTGCTCCCTGATCTGCTATGATGTGAACAGTCTCCATCACACATTTCTGCTGCCCTTTCTGCTCCACCACTTCTTCCCTGCTACGATTGACTGAAATCATGTCAGGTATGGTTACAGTGAGACAAAATTAGTAAAATATAGCCTCTCATAGGACTTAAAAATGCCTTCACATATCTGAAAAATGACTAACAACGTTCTCCTTTTCTCTCTTCTTCCTTTTAATTGGACACTTCAGTAATTATTTCTGAACACCTAAGTAACTGATGCATATAGCCACTTGGTGACTTTTTTCAGTTTTAGATGGGATCCAAGGATTGATTCATATGCATATTTGTATTATTCTGCCATTCTTTTAATTTACTCAAGCAGCAATATTCTGTTAGATCAATACATTAATATGACTATGCAAATATTACTCATGACTGAGCAGTGTAATAAATTATAATGCCTTTTCCTTTACCTACAACTTCAGTTTCCCTGCTTTTACTTGTTTTTCCCTTCATTCAGATTTCTGTGCTCTTATCAGGTAGATACTCTTACCTTCTCTTCACTATTTCTAATATCCTGAACCTTCTTTTCCTAACAATGTTTTCAGTTGCTTCTTCCTTCTGTCTGGAAACTTCCTTAAAAGGTAGGCAGAGGGCTTAAAAAAAGTCTTTGCTTATCTGAAAAATGACTAACTACATTGCTTCTTCACTGATATTTTAGCTAGGTATGGAATTGTAACTTGGAAATAAATTTCCTTTTGATCTGAAAGGCATCAACCTACCTGGGGCCTTCTAGTTTCTGGAATTGTTATTAAGAACTCTGAAGCCACTTTTGGCGGGTTACTCTTCACATGTGTTCTATCTTTTTTCTCATTCTCTTCTGTAAGAGTTAAACTATCTCTGCATGCTTAGTAGTTTGCATCTTTATGCCACTTGATTTGGATTTGTCTTCATCCATTACATTTGTGAATTTTCAAATCTGGAAAATCATGCTATGTAGGCACATTATCAAATTGTTTTTGATGCTTCTCTCTAATTATCTATGCTGTGTTTTAGACTCCTGTGTGTATATGTGTGTGTTGGTGTGACTGTCTGTGCCTGTGCATTTACATGGAGGCCCAAGAATGATGCTGGGTGGCCTGTTCTATCATTTGCCACCTTATGCCCTTGAAACAGGGTCACCACACTCAGTTTTTTTTTTTAATGTGAGTCCTGGGTATTTGAATTCAGGTTCTCATGCTTGCTGTGCAAAGTTTTCTACCCACTGAATCCATTCTCCATACCATCACCATAGAATATGTACATATTCATGATATAATCATGACCTTATGCCATGACCCTGACAAAGTTCTTAATTTAAGAGCATTACTTTCCACTGAATAAATTTAAAGTATACCACATGATGTTTTGATATACAGAGTAAAACGATCACTACAGGTAGTTTTAACATATCTCTAGGTTTATTGATCTTTCACAACTCCAAAGGTTTACCCTTTGGCCTACATCTTCCCATGCCGTGCCCCAACCTCCACTTTTGATAATCATCACGTTCTGGTCTGTTTCTATACATTTGAGGTTGTTTCCCTCAAGTTCTATTCTCCTTCCTGCCTTTAGCTTATTTCACTCAGCGAGGGATCATCCAGGTTCACTTGGGCTGTCTCAAGTGGCAAAATCTTCTTTCAAAGATAAATAAGAACTAGTCATGGGAAAGAATTATCACTTCATTACATGGGTCATTGCTGTCTCTCAGCTGCTGGTATCTTTCTGACTCAAGTCTCCATAGGCCATCTGTTCCTAGGAATGGATCCATTTCCTCTAGTCATCCAGTGGACTGGCAGGTCGCTCTGATCCTTTTTGCTTCTGGCGCATCTCTTGTAAAGCATCCGCTTGGGTTGGTGATTTTATTTGTATACATCTCCTCTTCTTTGTGTTAGTCTAGGCTTTGTCATTTTTGCTTAAAGTTTCAAAAAGCCTACTGCTGATGTTACTGATTTTTAAAAATGATTTTTCTATTCTCTACTTGATTTTTCTTCTGCTTTGCTCTTCGATGTTTCCTTCCCTTTGCTAGCCTTGGCTGTAGTTTATTCTTTCTCTCATCCCTTCACATGTAATGTTAGGTCATTCATTTAAGATCCTCCATGGGGCTGGAGAGGTGGCTCAGGGGTTAGGCCTCTGCCTTGTAGGCAGAAGGTCCTAGACCCCACGTAGCAGGGGCGGCCTGCATTTCTGGTCCTGGTAGGGCGGAGCCTGTGAATCCTGGGGCAGAGTAAACAAGGAGGAGGTGGAGGCGTCCATGGTGGTTCCCGAATTCGTCCATAGTTCTACACACACATACACACATGCGCACACATGCATACACGCACAATTGAATACATAATAATAAAAAATTAAAAAAAAAGATCCTCCTTCATTGTCAGTATTGATTGCTATAAATTTGCCTCTTAGAACAACTTTGGCTAGTATTCCCAAGCTTTTGGTATGTTGTATTTTCGTTTTAAGTTGTGTGAAGATGTTTCAATTTTCCCTCTTGATTTCTTCTCAGACCCAATGGTTTCTCAGCGACATGTTGATTAAGCCAGATTCACTCTTGTTGAATGTGAGCCCTTTAAGCTAAAGACATCGAGCAGTTTTATACCTTTATTTTAACCTGTAGAAATGCTTTTCTTTGACAGTGTGAATGTGACCATTGTAATACTTCAGGAGAGGAACAGACCTGAGGTTTTCAGCTTCTAGAATGTACACATTCACCTAACCTTCTGTTGTGTTTGACAGCCCTGCTGGCATGTAGACCTGATGTCTCCAAGACACCAACCCCAGAATTATTCTATTTTCCCACTTGCAGAGACTCAAAGCTGTTGACTTTCACGGTGGCGAGCAACCTACTTCAAGGTGTGGTATGAGAAAAGTGATCCGTGCTTAGGACCTTTCACAGTGTTCTTCACTGTGGTGGTTATTCTTTCTGGTTCCGCGAGACAGCACTTACACTCAGACAGAAAGGGAGATTCATTTGGCTTCAGTTCCAGAGGGGATATATAGTCCATTACAGCGGGAATCTCATAGCAGAAGGTGTGGCTTGGAGGCAGAAGCATAAAGACTGGTTCGGGTCAGGAATATCATCATGAAACAAAGATAGCAAGAACCAAACTGCAGGAGGAAACTGCACTGGGCTTCCAACCCTCAAGGCCAGCCCCTGTGACATGCCTTCCTCCAGCAAGGCTCCACCTCCTAAAGTTGCTATGACCTTCGAAAACATTAACATAGCCAATGATGCAAACACACGAACCCGTGGGAGACAACTCGCATCCAAACCATGACACTTACATTGATGGTCTTTTTTTTAATTGTAAAACATTTCAGGCTTCCAGATGCTACATCTTCTTAGTATCCTGTCATCCACATCAACTTGGTCTCAGACTTTCCAACTTCTGGCAGCAGAAAGAGTCAAGTCATTTCCCCCTTGTTTGCATGACTTTCAGCTTTCTTTCTTTCTTTTTTTTAATCTGATTTTTTGAAAGAAAGTATTTGGCAGGCTAGAGAGATGGCTCAGAGGTTAAGACTGCCTCACAAGTAGAAGGTTTTGAGTTCAGATCTCAGGTCCAACATAAAAAAAATGCCAGGTGGAAATAATGAGAGCCTATATTTCTGGCTCTGGTGGGCGGAGCCTAGGAAATCCCAGAAAGAAGCAAAAAGGAGGTAAAAGTAATCCAGGATGATTCCTGAAGTCACCCATGGGCCCCATAGGCCCAACTGCAATGCTTTTCCCTCTGTCTTCAATCGTTGGTTTCCCAGCATCCTTTAGGTCTTGTTTCACATATCTCCCACAGAGAGCTTCCTCACTACTGTAAATGTGCCTGGAACAGAGACGACAAATGAATGTGTTTAAGTTAGTGACTAAATGAGGAAAACTCTTCCAATCTTACTTCCTTCTGGAAGGTTTTCTGCCTCACAGAGCAGCATCTAATGGGATGTTGAGGGGCCTAGGAAGGAGAGGCAGAGGAAGAAAGCATGTTGTCACATCCACATAGACATCACCTCACTTGTGCACCTGTCTTGCATGATGGGCTCCTTAGAGACTGTCAGTCACTGCTGCTTTCCAGACCCATGTCTAAGTCAGAAGTTCCCCTCATCAGTACAGTGGCAGCAGGTGTTCAAAGCTATGCCAGATCCTAAATAAGTAATTACTTTAAAGACTTATTTCTCCAGCTCTTTCCCTTTATCATATCTCTGCTGTGTTAACAGTAGCCTCTGTGTGTTTTTGCTTATGAGCTCAGAAGAGACGTCTGGAAAATAACATGACTTCTTAACAGAGATCAAATCGACTTAAGATAAAAAATTTCATTTTCAGTTTAAATAATTGCTAAGGTTACAATTTAAATGGATTGTAAATATTGACATTCTCAAATGAAACTGCTACAATGTGATTTAAACATATCTATTGCAATCTAATATTAATGATTAGAAACTTATCATACATTGAAAACATGCAAGAATAATTTATCTTGGGGCTGAGGACATGGACCAGTGGTTAGAGTACTTGTGCAAGCCAAAGGACTAGAGTTTGGACTCCCAGGTTTCAAGTAATGTGCCAGGAGGGTGTGGTGACCCACCTGGAATTCCAGCCTTGCAGGGTGGGCACTGGAAATCTCCAAAGCCACGTGGCCAGCTAGAGCAGCGCTACTGATAAGCTCTGTGTTTGATGGGAGACTCAGCTTCAAAGAACAGGCAAAGAGCTATCCAGGATGATTTCCAGTATTAACCTCAGGCCTCCATATGAATATGCACACACACATGTGCAACATACACATACAAACATCCATACATACACTGTACTCCCACACATGCACATAAAAAAAAGCAAAAGAATAATTTATCTTTCAATGACAGGATGTTTTGCATGCTTCCCTCCTGCACATTTTCCTCCTTCTCCTGTGTCTTCCTATATGTGCAAGCCATTGTCTTACCTTTAGGGTGCTTGCACCTGTTGGGGTGTGATTGACCCGCCAGTGGGTAAACTGTGGACTGTAAAGGTCCCCCCACTTTTATCCATCACTAGTCCCATTTGGTCCTTCAGGGTAGCATCATGTCTGATGCGATCTTCTTCCCTGTTCCAAGGAAGAGTGTCGCTAGGCCAGCAATGTAGAGCTCTGGTGGAAGTAGACAGTGTTGTGTTCTTCTTTGAGACCAACAGCCATGATATGAATAGTGGCTACTGTCTGGCACTACCTTTCCCTTCCTACATCTCTTATATTCTTACCACCCCCTCTTCTGCTATGTTCCCACACTTCAGCCCATCCTGTGCTAAATTCTGGGTCTGGCCAAGTCTTTATTCTAAAGTGAAAGCAGGTTTTTATTTATACAGAAGACAGCAAGAGAAATCTCTGCAGATGACTGACTTTACTTTATGCATGTACTAGCATGGAAACCAAGGCCTCATGTATGCGAAGTGCATGCACATTTAACCACTGGCTATCTCCAGTCCCATGCAATTGACTCTTCATGTTCATCAGTTAGGAAAGAATATCTTTAGGAGTTGAATATCAACACATGGAATCCTTGAAAACTGCAGGTTCCTGGTTCCTTGGAAAGACTTCATCCCCAGGGGATATGCATCCAACTGTAGAAGCCATATGTACTCTCCCCTGGAAGTCTCCCCACCTTTGGGCTGTGCTTTTTTGCCTGCCTTCTAGCTCTTTCTCTGGCATCTTGTCTTTAAACATTGGTTTTATTTATGGAAGGGATCTCTTTTCAGAACACAGCGTCCTTTGATGAACTCTAGATTCCCTATGGTGGCTGATGAATCTCAAGTTCTTATCTTCAGGCAAGAACTACTTTCTGGGTTCTGGTTCTCCTTAGATACTCCAGGAGTTACTGTCCTCTGATCCCAGCATGAAGCCCTGTTTCTCTTCCATGTAAACTATCACCAACATTCAACTCTTTGTGGTTCTTCCAGGATGCAAGACCTGCTCCATACCCCTCTCAAGGCGGGCTTCTCTGCAGGATCCTCCATTGCCATTCAACCTTCCCTTCATCCTCTGCATCCTTTTACCCCTCAAGTGTCATTTTCAAAGTGGCTTCGTCTGTAACATTTCTCAGCTATCCCAAGCTGACGCTTCCCCTTAGCATCCTACTAAGGAAGTATTCTTTTCATTCTGTAGTTATTTGTCTGTTTAACTTTATTTTTACTCGCTTACTTATCATAGATCTATCCAACTTCTAGCCTGTTAGGTCTTTGGAGAAGAAAAACAAAGAGCTGTCACCTCAACTGCCTCATGGTATAATCCATGCTGGAGCTACAAGAAAACAGTTGGTTGCAATCTATGTACTCAGCATCTATACTCCATAAGCTGCTTTGAAATCCCAGTGGCAGTTACAGTGTGGTGAGAAGACTCTGTGTGTGTGTGTGTGTGTGTGTGTGTGTGTGTGTGTGTGTGTGTGTGTGCATGTAAACCACTTTCTCTTTACTATCCTCTGGCTTCTAGAAATGGAGGCTATATCTTAAAAGCTGAATTATTTTTATTTGTTTCTTTGAATGTGTATGTGTATGAGTGTGTGTGTATGTGTAGGTGTGTTCACATGTTTGTGGATACACATGTGTATGGGGGTATCTGTGTGTATCTGTGTGCAGGCATATGTGCATGTGAATATGTGTATGAGTACGTGCATGGTGTGTCCGGAGGTGTGAAGGTGATGTTGGTGTGTACTTTGATCATTTTCCACTTTTTTTCCTTATTGAGGCAGGGTTTCTTGTTGAACCCAGAGCTTACCAGTCAGCTAGGTTCTCTAGCCTGCTTGCACTGGGGATCCCCTGTCTTTGCTTCCAGAGTACTGGGGTCCTAGGTGGCTACCAGGCAGGCCTGCTTTTATGTGGGTTATGAGGATCCAAACCTTGGTTTTCAGGCTTGCAGAGCAAGTATCTTATCTATTGAGACATTTCCCCATTCCCTGACCCCTACAGAGTGTTATTTTTAAATGAAGTCAGTGGTCTGTCTTTTCCCAGACAATTCATATTCTTCTGAGACTATGACTTGCTTCTTTCTTACCATCCAGCCACCTCTATTTCTATCTCCCTGTTTTTCTGCATCTCAGTCTCTACCTCGTTTTATCTGCCCACCTCTTCCTTCACGTGGTTCTGGAATTCCTTATAAGAGACTAGGTAAGAGCCGCTGTCGTTAAAGAGAGGAAAGAGGGAGGATGTATCCAAAGCTGGACATTTTTACCACCAAGGAACCAAGGATGGCAGTAGTAAATGATGCTCCTTATTGCTGGAATGGAGGTGACACAAGAAAGGGTAACCAGGAACTGAATTTACTAATGGGGGGGGGGGAAGCCGGGGTTCAATGATGCTTGTGGCTCCCAAGTGAGCCTGAGCCAGCAAGATGGTGTTATCTAGGCCACTTTCAGGGGGTTATGGGAGAGTGACTGGCGTCCCCCTGTTACTTGCAGGGGTTATGGAGACTGGTGGTGTCTGCACACTCTTGCTGTGCTGGAAAGCCAGTAGTGGAATTTGTCAGAGGGCAGAGAGACTTGTTTTCCCAGGCCAGGATTACACTGTTTCCTTCGTAAATACTCTGGACTTCAGGCAAGGCTGACCAGTGGTGCCTTGGGTGGAATTTGCAGGTCATTTGCAAGTGGATTAGTAAAGGACGAGCCACACCCAGTTAATCCAGAGGAAGGAATAACGAAGTTTAAGAGCCAAAGAATTTTAAATCCGGCGTAAGCTGGTTTTTGCCTGCTTGTTAATGGAATCTGTACAGCTCTCCAGACAGAGGGGACAGAGAAGAAATGAGGACATGTCGAGATAATCTTTTTAGTAGATTTTTTTCTCTTCCCTACTATCTGAACATGAAACTGATTTTTCATCCAGCTTCATCGTTAATCCAATCGGAAGCACCAAGGTGCCTGATGCACCTGGATCTGAGGAACTGTCCACTTTGCATTTCCATCTCATCTTGAGCGAGTTAGTTTTCAAAAAGCCGCAGCTCCGTTTGGTACTTGGGAAGGGCAGCCCCAGGCTTGGGCAATGCACAGGCCTCCTGCTGCAGACACCTGCCTGCAGCCTCATTCTCTCCCCTGAGAAGGAGCTGTATCAGTCTTTTTCAGGCCTTGTTGGGAGGCTTAAGGCAGTTAGTACACGTGCATTGCCTAGCCTGGGAGCTAATGTGGAGTCACTGTGCAGTAACCACTGGATATTCGTTTAGTTTTGTGTCAGGGATCTCAGAGGATTATTGAATCGATCCTTAGGACCATTCTGTGAGATGGGGGGCTGGCCCTCAGTCCCACAGCTGGCAAGGAAGCATGTTGGATGTTGTGGAGGCGGTCTCCCTCCTAACCTGTGCTTTTAACAAGTATGCCTAGAAGGACATATCCACTTTTCTTTCTTTCTTCTTTCTTCACCATCTCCTCTTCTTTCATTTCTTCTTGATTCCTTCTCTGATACCTTTTAGTAACCATCATCCTCATCTTCTTTCCTACTACCTTCTTGTATCCTCCCCTCCTCTCCTTCTTCTTCTCTATTACTTTTTATATACATCATCATCATCATCATTTCTACTATTCAGCTGTCTGTCAATCTGTCCCTCTTGGCCATTTATCTTTGTGTCATCTTCCTATTCACATACACACACACACACACACACACACACACACACTCACACACACCATATAGCAAACTACAACTTGGAGTTATCTAATTAGGAATCAGGATAACAGAGGTAATTGCTAATTTTCTAATGTAGAACTATCTGAATTCCAAAGTTGGATTTTTTTTTAAACTACAAGACTGTGATTAAACATAATCTCAATTCTTTTTCAAATGAGTATTTAAAATTTCACTACTCAAAAAGAAAAATAGAAAAGTGTCAATGCTCTGGTACCAACTCCCTCATTTGTACTCCCAGGAAACAAGAAAGCAAGTTTTGATAAAAGGTGCTGGCGTGAGCTTGTCATTCATTCAGTGTCATTCATTCAGTGTGAAAGGCTCTAGAGATTTTGTGTCTACAGAGCGTCAGACAGTCCTTCTTCCAAGCACAGCCACAAGTAGGATTACTGTTTAAAAAGCAAAGCGCTGGCCCAAAAGACAGTGTCACCTAGGAAAAGTGCGACACGCCCGGCGTATTTATATATAGAGGCAGCTATGGTGCCGGCACAGCCGGGAGGATTTGGCAGCCTGCAAAGCACCAGCAGCATCCCTCACATCACAGCTCCTCAGCTTGGGAATGTATGGAATTCATTGGGATAACTTTGCATCTGATTAACTTTCCTAATTAAGCTTCCTATAAACCAGCGTGACCTCTTCAACATCTCTCTCCCAGAAGCCGCGAAGCCCCCTGCTGCCGCTCACTGTAATCTGGGAGCCAACTCATGGTTAGTGCTCATTCCTGTCTGCCTGTCAGTTGCTCAGAGGGATCTCTGCCTCTCCTGAATGTCCTGTGCTTTGCCCCAGTTTTGCATCTGAAGCAAGATCCTTCCTCTTGTAACAGGTCTTCCCTTCCTTGGGGTTCTTGTGTTCCTGAGTCAAAGAGTCAAAGAGATAGATGGTCAAGATACTCCATTCAAGTCTGGGCTGTGGCAACCAGGAGCTCACTGCAGTGTGACTGGACCTGACCTGACCTGCACAATGGCTGTCATGTCAACAAGCCCCCATAGACTAGCGCGGATCTCAGGGGAGATGACTTCAGGCAGTAGGATCCTTAGAAGCAAGGGGTTAGACAGACATAAAGAAGTTCCTACATTAGTGGGCGGCCCAAGAAGGGGCCCCAAGGTATGGCACAGAGTCCTAAACCCCCCACTAATGTAGACAACTCAGATGAAACTTCAGGGCCCATATAAGCTGAAGTTCTGGAGGTTGGGACAGAGAAGACAGGAAATATCAAGAGAGGAGAGGAGAGGCAGGGAGGAAAGGGGGGGGGGAGGAAGGCATGGGAAACAAAGCAGGATGGAAGGATAGAAGAGGAGAGAAGAGGAAGGAAGGGTGGGAGATGGAGGGGGGTAAGGGTACCTACCATTGAGCTTGTATAACTAGGTAAAAATTAAATTAAAAAAAGATTGAAGCCAGGACATGTTGGGAAGTAGAAGCAGGGATTTTTTTTTTTTTTGAAAATGAGAGAAAAGGAAAGAAACCCTTGGATGCTCGAGGCAAGGAAGGTAAAGAAGAAGCCACAGTTTTAAAGTGGGAAAGCATTAGCGCAGAGGAGACAGCTTAAGATCAGAGAGACCAGAGAGTCACCTTGGGCATGACCATATGGTGGGAAAGCAAGGGCAGGGGTCGGGGGGGAGAGAGAGAGAGAGAGAGAGAGAACAATCTTTTATCGCCATTATACTCATTGGAGTATTCTAGAGCTACTAGGGAAGGGAAGTAAAGACTGGAGAGGTGGTGGGCGTGGTTCCCTCACGATTAGAGGGTCCTAACTGTGCTAGCTGTCTAATAGAAATTAAATTATCCCCTCACTCCGGCCCCACCAGGACATGGAGACCCATGAAAGTGATTTCCATGGGCTTTTCCAGAAACGGCCAATCTTAACAATTCTGGCCTCTTTTTATCAAGTAGAAATTTCAAGACCTCTCCTTGGAAATACCTGGAAGTGTCAATATATTTCAATGCAGCGTAAGTCTCTCTGGAGTCTTGGACCCCATATGGTACCAAGTATTTTCTGTTTGGCTTCTTGGTTTAAGATTGTGAACACTGGCCCGAGTTCACAAGTTTCTTTCCTGACTCCAACAAAGAAGTGGCCCCCACTTCTTTCTAAACAAGTTACTCTTTCATATTCTGGGGTCAGCATCCCTGCCAGGGAGAACACTATCCTTTGCTCTCCTCTTTTTCTCTGCCTATTATTAGTCTACTAGTCTCCAAAGGTACTGTGGTGGTCTACATGCAAAATAAAAAGGGCTAGGCAGACAACTTAGTGGATAAAGTGCTTTCCACATAAACAAAGGGACTGGAGTTTGGATTCCCAGATCCCACATAAAATACTGGGGGAATGTGACTGTCTATAATTCCAGCTTCAGAAGATGAAGATTTGGAATCCCCAGGCAAGCTGGCTGGTCAGAGAAGCCCTATAGGCAAGCTGTGGGTTCTGATTCAGCAACCCAGCCTCAAAAGAATAACGTGGAAGAGTGATTGGAGATGATTCCTGATATCAACCTTGGGCTTTTAAATGCATAACACACATGGACTCTCCCACATGTACATATGAAAATAGAAAAAAAGGATGAAGATAAAAGCGAGAGCCAAAAGTAAGTAGTGCTTTTTCTAGTATTCAACCTTCTTCTCAAACCGTGTCCTGGCTTTTCCTTTCAATGACAGCTTTTTGTCTTCTTTGCTCTTTACCCGACTTACAGGATTTCCTGCTTTACTCTCTTCTTCCGCTGAAAGTCAGTATCCTGAGATCGACCACTTCCAGCAACATATTTTTTTTCATACTATGCTGTTAGTTTTTAATATTTGTTCTTTCCCACGAGACTGCCTGAGGTCAGGAAATCTTATTAATTTCATGTTTCAGAATTCAATAGACGGCCTCACACCTTGTAGTTTACCAGCTCACCTTTGCAGAGTGAATGCTTGCTGCCCCGTCGGATGGCTCCTCTCTACTGTCTCTGGAGCACTTCACATGCATTCTGTGTTGCCAGCTCTCCCCTCTGAATTCTCTCACACTCTCACTGTAGGACACAGTCTCTTCTTTTACTGTCATGTGGAGGGAATAATTTAGGTCTTATTGTACCTCCGCTGTTCTACACGGTCATCATAAATTAAACGGGCGAATCACTTGGATGTCTAAGCATTTTCTATCTGCTTCTATTGCCAGACAAGCATCACAGAAATGCATTTTAAGTCCTCAGACATTTCAAAACTCTGTATTATGTAGTTCTTTGAACCCCATCTTATTTATAATAATGGATTGTGAGACACTTGCAGCTAATAAATATGGACTACTCTTTTATTTAACCTCAAATTATTCTTTGAAATAAGCAGCCTAAAGAAGATTTAAATCTAATTTCAACTAAGAAATTGAAAAGAAGGTCAAGTGTGTCCTATCTTTCTTTTTTTTTTTTTTGGCAAGAGGCAATAATTATGGTCAAAGATACCTACAAGATGATTGGGTAATATGAGACGAAAAGCTAGCTTAACTGTCCCTAAGATGGTGAGACAGGTTGATTGAGAGATTGAATCAATTCTTTATGCTTTTATGTATCCTTATCTGATATGATTAGCTTTATTTATTTTTTAATCTATCTATCTATCTATCTATGATTTATTTTTTTTAGAAACTTCTGTAAACCTTACTTTTGAATTTTGACTGGTTTTATGATCTCTTTCATAGGTGATAGCAGATTACTATGACCAATGTCCAATTTAATAATGGGTCCACCAGCCTGGCAGACTTCCTTCTATTCATTCTCTGAAAATCTTACCATTTCCTGGTGCACAAAGTCAGACTGGTCTGCTCGAGATGGGGAGAATGTGTGTGAGAATCCCTCTTGCTGAGCTCATGCCAGATCACCCAGCTCAAGCAGACATGAGCTGGGTGCAGGCATAGGATTGTACTCCACCCAAATCAAAGAAATTCAGCCTATCTCAGCTAGATACCAGTCTGTGGACCCACAGATATATGAGCGAAATAAATGACATTATAGGAAATTGCGCTTTGGAATGGTTAACATAGCCATGAGAAATGGGGACATAGAGCGGAAACCTTTGCGTTTAAACCTGGATGAGTGAATGGAAATGACCATTTTAGTAGAGCGGACTGAAGAGAGGTAACTTGATATACCATGGAGGCCTGAACCCCCACAGGAGTTGACAAGCCAGAGTGAACCTCTGGGGTCCGTTGAAGCATATGGCTGGGAGGGTAGGGAGGAATTGGTGGAGGGAAGGGAGGGCATAGGAGGGTGAGGGATGGAGGGAAGCAGGCCAAATACTCAATATGCTTGTAAAAGTAGAAAAATCAATTTTAAAAAAGGGCATGGTCAAATTGTCTGACAGAAAATGGGGGTGTATTATTTTGTTGAAATGCTGATGACAGAGACAGCAGATTATTATCACAACTGAGTTATAAAAAACCCTTTATTGAATATATCTGAGTTAAAAAATCTTTATTGAATATAACTCTAACACTGTACAACTCATACATTTAAAAAGTTATGATCCAACTGGCTTGCCATACTCCAAGTCTTTAACTGTTACCATAATGAACTTTAGATCACCTCATGGCCCTACTAAGAAACTGTATACCTGTTAGTCAATCCTGGAGAATTTAAAACCTATCTCCTCACACAGCCCTAGGCAACTGTGGATCTACTTTCTGTCTCTGCAGATTTGTCTATTCTGAAAACATTAATGGAATCATACAAAACATGATCATTTGTGACAGGATTTTTCACTTCCTATCATTTCAAAGGTCCATCCATGTTATAGCATTTATCAGTAATTCACTTTTTTCTGCTGAATAATATTTGCGTAACATATGAGTGTATCATTTATCTATCTCTCATTAGATACAGGTGAATATTTGGGTTATTTCTACTTCCTATCTATTCTGAGTAATGTTGCTATGAGAACTTGTGCATGTGATTTGTGCAGACATAGGTTTTTAACTTTTCACACACATATATGATGCTCATGGTATATAAATGTAAGTGTATATACACAAGATGATATGGTATAGTCCTACAATAGCTCTTTTAACCTTATGAAGGACTGGTGGACTGTTTTCCATTGTGGTTGTACTATTTTCCATGAGCAAACTATGCTGTTGCTTTCTCTACATCCTCACAAACATAAGTTACCACCTGTTCTTGGTTATAACTATCTTAATGGTTATGAAACATTATGTTATTGTGGCATAATTTGCCAGCCCCTGACCATGAATGCAGCTGGGATCTCTTTGTGCATGCTTGTGGCCATTTGTAAATCTTCTTTGGATATATGTCTTTCAGACCCTATTTTTAGTCATTTAATTACTTGTCTATTAATTATTGAGTTGTACTTTCATTGTGTTTAGTGTACAAAGAACCAATGTGTCTATTTCAATGCAGTGTCCAATTATTGAGTACAGTGTACCGTAGGACTGTGATCCCTAACATGACTGGCCATCAGATATAATAGGAAAGCCTGTGTTGTTTGTAATTTAAAAACATTTTTGGTATGTATTAATTCATGGGATTATTGTGACTTTTCATGTGTGTATAGAGTGCATTCTAATGGTATGTTCCCTTGTCCCCTCTCTTCCCTTCCCTCAACCCAATCCATTTGTAATAATCCTCCTTCTACCTTTATGCCTTTTTATCTTCTAGATTCCAAAGGTAAGAGGAAATATGCAATAGCATCTTTCTTTGTCTTCCCGAGTTTGACTTATTTTATTTGGTTAGCATGATGATAGCTCCATCCATTTTTTTTTTACAAATGACATATTTTTGATCTAATTAAGATATACGTATATATATCACATTCTATTTGTTGATGGGTACCTAGGCTAGTTCCATAACTTGGCTATTTGTGGATAAACATAGGTAGGTGGTGTCTATTGTAAGCTGACCCAGGAGCGACATAGCTGCATCTCATGTTAGTTCCATGTTCATTTGAGGGACCTCCCTGTTGAGTTCCATGGTGGTCATGCTGACTTACATCCCCACCAAGAGGGTTATAATGCATCTGATCAGGAAGGCTTTTATAAACATAACATTCTCGTCCCTATGCTCACAGAGTTCAAGCCAGTAGGGCTGGAGAGAGGTTAGGGGTTTATATTTAAATCAAGAGTACCCAGGCGACACTATCAGTCAGCTACATTTGGAATCACTCTCTTTGCCCACATCTACTTGGGTAAAGTAATGCTAAGAGTAAGATGGCTGACTTGGATATGGTAGGTCAATGTCAGGGGAAAATAAGAGCTTCTAGCTCTCTCATGCTGGCATGTTCTTTTCTCCTTGTGGGCAGGCATAATAAACACAGTGTGTGGATAGCAGTGGTGGGCAGAGGTGTACAGGTTCGGCTGTAATACTTTATGACCTGCTCCTCCAAAGCACAGACTCTGCTCTCTGCAGCTTGTAACTTACAGGCCCCAGAGGAAGAGACTAACAAAAACTCAAGGAATGAAACAAATATGCACTGTCCCCTTCCATGCATAATAGCAGTTGTCCAAATAGACTCCTGCCTGGGAGATGGGGATGTATAGGGGGTAAAGAGCCCTGGAGGGTGTTGTGGGAGGAGACAGAGTCCCCCAAACAGCAGAACAGTGGAATGAACTTGAGCGTGTCAACCCCATTATCACTGCTGGTCAAACACTGTCAGTTACCAGATCCCAGCTTCAAATTCTAGAAGCAAAGTTCTGTTAATGACTAAAGGACCCCAAAGGACCCCAGATTCTGGGTTGAACATTTTAATAATGAGAGACACACATGGCTATTTTTATCTTCCTTTGTTGAGCATTCTTTATCAAAAGATTTTTCAGCAGAGGTAATTATGTAACCATAAATTTGTATCAAAGCAGTGGTCAGACTTTCTTAAATAAAGACAGGGCAAAAAACACAGAAGGAAGCAAACCAAAAATTGGACATTCTGCACATTGCAATGTTTCTCTCCAAATTACCATGAATTGCTTCTGAAGAGAAATGTCATATTTCTCTTTCAAAGAAAAGTAATTGTAGTGCTTGGGCCCAGGACTGGGTTTCAATTCCAGGCCTGCTGATGGCTGGCTGTGTGACCTTGTATAGGTGAACATGCACATTCAAATCTGGGTTTCATCTTCTCAAAGATTAGCATATTAGTTGGATTCTTCCCACAGGATGAGCATTAAGTGACTTAGTCTATTGAAAATGCTTGCAATGTAGACAGCATTTTGTGATTCTGCACGTATTATCATTATATATACATATCTCTATATATTTACTTCATTGGTTTATTTGACTCTTCACTCAGCATCTTCCACATGTTAAGCTCTGTGCTAGACATTAACACTACAGAGACAAGAAAGTGGGGTGCTGTCCTTGTGGTTTGAGTGTGAAATGTCTGAACACTTGGTCTTAGCTGGTGACACTGTGTTGGCGGTGGAGGAAACGTTAGGAGGCAGAACCTCGCTAGAGGAAGAAAGTCACTGGAGGTAGATATGGAGGCTCGGCACCTGGGAGCACCTCCTGCTGACGCTGTGCTCCCACCTGCGCTGCAGCGTGTAGCTGCCTCCTGCTCCTGCCGCCGTGCTGTTCTGGACCTGATGGACGATGTCCTTCAACTGTAGGCCTTCCTTCCTGGAATCGCTTTAGTCAGGTATCTTGTCACAGCAGTGAGCAAATAGCTAACACAGTCCTGGAGCTCATGGAAGTCCAGGTAGAAAAGTACTCTGATTTTTATTCCTTTATATTGGGCAGGGTGTTCACCACCTCAGTACATGCTGTGTAGAGGATCTACAGGCTTGGGTTTATGCCTGGTTTTCTTTTGTTTTCTCCCCCCTCCATCTTCCTCATCTTGTTTCCCTTCCTCCCTTCTTTCTTTGCCTTCTTTCTTTTCCTTTGCCTCCCTTTCTTTTCCTTTGCCTCCCTTCTTTCTTTTCCTTTCTCTTCTTTCTTTGTCCTCCCTTCCTCCCTCCCTTCCTCCCTCCCTTCCTCCCTCTCTTCCTCCTTCCCTCCCTTCCTCCCTCCTTCCCTTCCTCTCTCCTTCCCTTCCTTCCTCCCTTCCTCCCTCTCTTCCTCCTTCCCTCCCTCCCTCCCTCCTTCCCTCCCTCTTTCCTTCCCTTCCTTCCTCCTTTCCTCCCTCTCTTCCTCCTTCTCTCCCTCCCTTCCTCCTTCCCTCCCTCTCTCTCTCCTTCTTCCTTCCTTTCCCTTTTCCTTCCTCTCTCTCTCTCTCCGTCTCCACCTTCCTTCTTTCCTCCTTCCCTCCATTTCTTTCTTTTCTTTCTGCCACTTTTCAGAACTGATGATAGAACCTGGGGATTTGCGTATGTAAGCAAGTGCTCTGCCACTGAAACATATATATCTCTAGTGCTGTATGCATTTCCTTTTGTTTGAGGAGTAAGGTAGAATTTATTAGAGGAGAAAAAGAATGGAACTCATGGACTCCAGACATGGAATTCTATGAGGGACAAGGAGCTTGAAAAGAACTCATGGACTCCAGATGTGGAGTGCCATGAGGGGTAGGTGCCTACTGTACCAATTTTCGGAGTACTTCTTGCTTCTATTTCTGTCCCTCACCATTCACTTGCAATAGAACTTTTACTGATGATGCTCCTAAACCCTGCTGGGCACATGTGAGTTCTTCCCATGTACGGTGACATGAGGTGCTTCTGTTTGCCTGTCTGTGCCAACCTTCTGATTTTTGTCCTATATAATATGAAGAGGAGTGTCTGAAAGGTTAATTTCATAGAACTCCTAACTATGAACCCAAGGCAGGAGCTGTTAATGACCCTTGCTCCTGAATCCCTACTACGATAGCTCTCATACCATTTGCTCCAACACCACCTTCCAGTGCAATTGCTCTTGGAATCCCCACAGAGCCACATGTGGGAGGAGAACGTGAAGGCTGAGGAGACAGCTGCAACAGGGAAGGGACTTGGAAAATGACCCAGAAGGCAGACCCAGAAATGGACTAAGAATTCCTCACAGACAGATTCGAATCTCATCAATGAGGGCGTCACATCCTGCACATTCCATCATCCTAATCCCAACGCAGCCAACTGTTCAGACGAGCGTTCTTCAAGCCATGGCACAGACATCCATCCCATGCGTGGGAAGTACGCGGACACTTTAAAAACAGACAGTCTTCCGGAGCCACCTCCGATTTCATTGCCCCACTTTGGAAATGATCACTAGCCAAGCTAGATTTCTAGCCAACTCACATCCCTGGCCACAGGAAGTCGGCCCTTTGTCTCTTTAGTTTCCAGAACACAAAAGGTGAATGCCTCTCCTTAAGTGACTTTTTGTAGACAATTATCTTTCTTTTGTGGTCTGTTGGAGAAGGCGATAAAGGAGAACTTCTCACCTTGCATGCAGTGTAAATATTTAACACCTGTGGACATGCTTCGCACCATACTGGTGCTATATTTTGGCTAACACGTTGCCATGGAAATTGGAGAATGTAAGGAAACAAACTGAAAATGACCTCAATTCACATGGTTGATGCTTCATTCCTTTTTTTTTTTTTTTTTTTCTTTTTTGCAAGCTCTGGCAAATTTTATTAAAGAAAATTTATTCATGGTTTACTTTTCACCAGTCTGTTCTGACATGCTTCCAATAATGTCCGAATCACCTGGATCAATGATAGACAGTGTACGTACTCTGTAGTACTTTCCACAGGCTGTGCCCAGTTCAATATTGTTGCCCCTGTAGTGATGGACACCAGTTTTGGCCAACATAGCATAGCATTCTATTTCAGATTTCCTCAAAGCCGGGCAGT
This sequence comes from Typhlomys cinereus, assembly GCA_023101885.1. Classification (NCBI taxonomy): domain Eukaryota; kingdom Metazoa; phylum Chordata; class Mammalia; order Rodentia; family Platacanthomyidae; genus Typhlomys; species Typhlomys cinereus. The sequence continues at coordinate 692,652 of JALPQD010000479.1, forward strand.
TGTTGGCGAGGATGATCAGCTTGGCTTTGCCCTGTCTGATCATCTTCAGCGTCTGTTTGTACCCCAGCACGAACTTCCCACTCTTCATGACAAGCTGGAGCCTAGAGTTGATGGACTCCAGCGACTTTATCGTCTTCTTTGCGGCCACCATCTTCCTGCCTTAGGTGCGGGATGACCCCAACCAGGTGCGGCCGCCAAGATGGCCGGGGAGCGAGAAAGGTGATGCTTCATTCTTATTCTTGAGGTCTTTCAATGCTCAGTGGTAGAGTCTGATAGACTAGTCATATCAGTTCTCAAGAACAGAACACTCAGGAGTAAGTTCATCCACACAGTTCTGTGCACACCCCAGTCCAGTCTAGATTCCTGGGAAAGTTGTTCTACTAAAAGACAGATCTTTTAGTGAATCTCCTTCTTGTTCCTGACCCATTTGTACTGAAGTTTATTCTTAGGTCTATTATTCTTTTGGTCTGAGAAAAGCAGGGGAGCATGAGTTGGTAAAACTGATTAAGCAGGTGAGCAATAGCTGGCAAAACACTAAGTTTAGCATTGCAGTAAGGCTTGTTGAAGAGAGATGTTTATAGTGGACTCTCAAGTCTTGTGATATGTCAGGAATAAGGAATTATAATTACTCAATTTGTCTCACCAAAGGTTGAATATTGGATTCTGCCTTCTGTGACGGCCGAAATTTGCCATAGACAGTGAAATTTGCAATGGAGACAAAATGCTTGCAAAATAAGTAATGACAACTTATTGGTTGGTTGCGGTTCTGAGGTATGTGATAGAATAAGACAGAACATCTGTGGGGTCTTAAGTATCTATCAAACAACAGGTTCCCAGATTGAGGCTTAGCGTTAGTGTTTTTTATTTTTCTCTAATAATATAACTCACATCACATCTTTCGGTTTTGAGACATGGGAACAAGTAGAGGGAGAATGAAAAAGAATTGAAACCCAACCCAATGGCTTTTCTATTTCTTCATCTTTAAGAGCCTTATATGTATAGCCCCTTAAATATCTTTCAAAAATAATACAATCATGAAATGTGGTTATGGTACAAGTCTAAGGTTCCATAGCTATTAGTTGGGAGGGTCAGATTCAAACCTGGGAACCTAGTAATTTATATCACATCTTGAGTTTAGAGGGATAGTTACCCAATTGGGGAACACATTGGGATAAATGGCTGGCATATTCATTACTATAAATAAATTTAACAAAACATTATTTCTTATGCTCCTAAGAATAGCATGGAGATACCTAATTCTGTATAAGAAATACTGGAGCTCAACAGACTGTCTCAGAATATTTAACTCATTTGCCTTATTCCCAAGAAACAGAAGCAAAACCGAAACAAAGCAGAGAGGCAGAGAAGTGCTCCACCCACCCAAGGATGCATAAGATGTTGAGTGTAGTGGGCCATGCTGCACATCCAGCGCAGCCCACAGGGATTCCCAGAGGCCAGCCATACAAGAACACAAACATAATTGTGAAGTTTCACAATATCACAAATATGCTTCTATAACACTCAGATCATTTACTTAGGAGCACATTGATGAAATGATGTATGCCTAATCATAGGGTCTGAGGAAAAAATATGTTATATTTGTCTAAAACAGCTGAACTGCCTTATAAATGAGTCTGTTATCCATCCAACTTTTATCTACCCATCATCAGTCTACCCATCCACCCATCCATCCACCTACTCATCTCTCTACCTACTTACCCTTCAGTCCATCGATCCATCGATCCATCCATCCATCCATCCATCCATCCATCCATCCATCCATCCATCCATCCATCCTCTCATCCATCTATCCATCCATCAATCCATCCTCCTATCCATCGCTCAGTATAACAATTACTCTTCTCTGTTGCGTGAGGCAACACTTAGGCTCAAGCAACTTAAAGGGAGAAAGGGAGATTTACTCAGTTTACAGTTCCAGATAAAGTCCACAACGGCAGAAACAGCATGGCTGGCAGGCAGAAGCTGGATGTGACTTAGGTCATGTCCATCATGGAAGCTGAGAGAGCAAACTGCAAACTCTAAGAGCAGACGCCTAGTGGAAGCAGGGCAGGGCTAACTGACCTCAAGGCCCAGCCCCTGTGACATGCCTTTCTCCAGCAAGGCTCCTTCTTAAGGTGCCACAACCTCCCAAACGACAACAGAAGTTTCGAACACATGGGCCTGTTGGGATTAACTTACATTCAAATCATGACACTCAGTTAATCTATCAGTCCATCTATCTACCTATTCATCTGTTAATCCATCTATCAGCCCATTCTCCCATCCATCCATCCATCCATCCATCCATCCATCCATCCATCCATCCATCTTCCCATCCACCCACCCACCCATCCACCCACCCACCCACCTATCTATCCACCCATCCATCCATCCATCCTCTCATCCATCCATCCATCCATCCATCCATCCTCTCATCC